>JBBMEG010020683.1:0-26522 GCA_037832605.1 Cyclanthera cordifolia | reverse complement strand
AAGTTTTCGAATTTACCCTCATCATCCATTATTTTAAATCATTAGGGTTTATTTTGTTGTGGTCTTAAAATATGCTCTGCCGACCCACGTCCCGACAAGCCATGATGTGACCGAGGAAGACGGTACATAATCAATCACACCAAGAAAAGTGTTGAATAGTGTCGCTGGATGCATTTGGAAGCAATGCCACGATGGTGTCAATGTGTTAGTGTCAAGGCTAAGTGAGGGCAGGATGGGGCCTCGAGCCATCCCAACGATGTCAAGGCTCGAGATGGAGTTTTGACGAGCGACTCTAGAGTTAGGTTCTGATGAAGCTAAGATGTAAGCTCGCTAAGTTTTGTGTCAATTGGACCCTCAACGGATGCTCCACACTAGCGTATGATTCCTTCCCGAAAAGGCATGCGTTGGTGGAAGACAGAAAATGGTCCATAATGTATTATAACGGGAGGCATGGTGTTAGCTCTCCACCACCCCTTGGCCTTGTGGCCTAAGGGAGCTACCCCATGACACATGTGTGTGTCATGGTGTGGGCGACCGCTTGCAAGACGAGTTTCTTGGGCGGCTTCCTTCAGGAATGGAAATTTGGGGACAGTGTCTGACGGCACGGTTGCGCCGACATTGCGTCCTTGCCCACGGAACGGAGGTTGCCACATATATAGAGAGGCGATCTGCCATCTCACATTGGATTCTCGTAGGCCGAATGGATGCATGTGCGAGCATATAAGCATGACCAAGATAATTCTGCTACGTATTCGATGAAGCATAGTTAAGGCCTTGAGAACCTCGCTTAATGATCCGATGAGCCACAAAATATGGGCGATCGGTGTATGGGGCTTGAGTTCCCCTCTAAGGTGGCCATGACTAGTGTGAGATCATGGCGCCACACGAGTCGAATAGTGCGACTGTGACACTGTGCATGTGTTGAGTGTTGTCTTGATTTCTAGTTTCTTAAATTATTGCGTTGTTCACATGCTGGTTACTGTTTAGTAGTATAGGATATTGTACATGTAATCATGAGGTTCAATTTAATTATGCTTGTCTATCTTGGTTAATGTTGAGTTGTAGGACATTCAGCATGTTACCTAGATAGTTACCTTTTATTTTTTATTATGAGTCAGGAACCAGTAGCATTCTTGATGCCGAGACCAGTAGTGTTCTCGATGCTGGGACTAGTCGCGTTTTCGATGCCGAAACAAGCCGCATTCCCAGTGTCGGGTTTAGTCACGTTCCTTATATTAGGACTAGTCGAGTTCCCGATGCCGGGCCATTTGCATTATTGATGTTTGGACCAGTTTCATTCCCGATGCTAGACTAGTCACATTCCTGATTGCGGGATAATTTGTGTTCTGATGAGTTGGACTAGTAGTGTCCCTTTGACCTTGTTAAATATTGCTCATAGTATCACATAGATATCTGCGAGCTGAACCTTAGAGGTTCCCGAGCTTAAAGCTAATTAGCTCAAGATTCTTATTGACTTTCGAGCAAGGTCATAAGTCCTTAAGCTCACCTGATAAAGGTTTGTGCCTATGGTTATTTTGTACACAATATCATGGTATCGAGTGTCAGGCTGTAGATGATATAAGTTATTACATGTTAAATGTTGAGCTAATTTATGCATTTTGTACTCTGTGCAAGGGTTCTTACTGAGTATTTCCCTATACTCACCCTTATTATTTTTTTCCCTCAAAGTACGAAGCGCTATACCGAGACGGATGATCTAGACAAGGTTGTTGGATCATGGGGGACGCATATTTATTAATTTATTTATGACATTCTATTCCATAAAAAACTATTTCATTTTAATTATTTCATATTGTTTATTTATGAAATTATATTTATTAATTTACTGATTTAACCATGTTGGATTTAATATTAGTTTCGAATAAGATCATATTTTGTTTTTATCTTTCAGACTTATTTAACGATTTTCGACATGCATGGTGATAATTATCCAATTTAAGCTTTATTTTAAGTCGGGTCTTTAAACTTATATTAAGAAGTCTATATCTAGTTTCTGTGTCTATTTTGGAGGTAATCTTATACAGTAAGCATCTAAAAAGCAGCAAATTATCTCTAGATTGAGTATTAAAGTCGTATACATGAGTTTAGCTCATGTATCTGCATAATTCGTGTGATTGGGCACACTGGTCAAATAATTAAAGATAATTCTCCAACAATCTCCTATTATCTGATGTGACAATTTAAGCCTAGTGCATCTTAGTGCAAATCCTATATTACATTTACGGACAAAACATGTGGAGATTGATATCTACTTTGATATAGATTTGATTCTTAACAAACAAATTAGTATACTACATCTTCCGCTTCATGCCAGATTGTAGATGGTTGGACCAAACCTTTATCAGCTACTAGCTTTCTTCCAATTAAGTATTAGCTCAATGTATGTTCGTCCATGTTAAAAGAGTTCATTGATCAATTGAAGTGAGCAATTGACCGAGTGGTCGGATTGTCTAAGCCCACCAAAAATAAATACTGATTTACTAACTTTAATTTGTAGAAATAGTGAAACAAGGTCGAATACTAAAAAAGCAAAAAATCGATTTATGAATGTTTAAAAAAAAAGCAAATAAAATGGGAGATTTTGGTAGTTTAATGAAATTCTAACTAAATAAAATAATAAAAATTAAATCAAACAATTAACGGAATCTTCCAATTCAAGGATTTAGTTTAATCCATTGATCATAGGCAAACATAATTAATTTATTTTTCTCAAAATCAAGGAATTAGTCTATCTATTTGTAAAAGCCTCAAAATAATAGTACTCCTATTTTATTGACTCTGACACTGCATAAAAACCAAACCTTATTATTCAACCAATTGTGTACGATAGTGTACCATATTAACAGAATAATAGAATTTAAACCAGCGAGAACGTCTAAATCAAAATCAATTAACTAAGATAGCTGCAAATTAAATCAATTAATTTTATTTATTTGTTTTCCTAGGACGTATCATGTAAGCTACGTAATTTAGAATAGTCACAGTCACATACACAAGAGACAACCTCTTGCTACAATTAACAATCGTAACAATAAATGATCACAAAATTATGTATAACATTGATCAATTCAGAATAAACTAATAGGCCAATTTAATTTATAAAAAATAAATCACATATAAAAACAAGAAATAAATAATTCTTGAAATAAAAAAAATGGATTCTGTCTAGAGTCTTATAACTACTCTGGGACTAGAAGATAAAACTTAGCTACTCATAGTTGAAAGTAAGAAAAGAAAATTCAAATTGAATACTTGTTGTAGCTCCTCTAAAAGATTGTTGGTGTGTATTCCAGCTCTCTTTCTTTTTTTTAGTTGCTATCCTCTGTCGTCCGCCTCTTGCAAGTGGTGACTCCCATTCGCATTATGCACACATACATACAAACACCACCGCACATTCTAAATATAATATAATATTCACAATTAACTACAATATTTAATTTTAAATATAGAAAAAAAAATTTAGTTATTTTGAGCTTATCAAATTTCTTCCCATTTAATTCATGCTTGTCCTCAAGTATGCATTAACTCAACAAATTAACTCTTTTCTCTACTTTTACTATCAAAGAACATCAATAAAGTCAATAATATCCAAGTCGAATTTCTAATTCCAATAAAGAGAAGGAGCATTCATAAGACATATTTTATGTAAAAACACAAGCATCTCATCAATTCACCAAAATTAAATGCAACAAGACTCAACATCCTTTCAAGGTTTCACTCAATACTCTCAAAATATTTTTGATGTTTTTACTCTCAAAGTCAAAGCATAACATGTTATTACGATAGGCTTGCCACTGAATCAAATCTCTTCCAATATAGATGAACTGAATAAAAAAATCAAAGAGATTTCATAAGGGTTGTAAGTAAAGGTAGGATAAGAGGGAAAGTTATGTGTTTTATGATCAAGACGAAGAGGTAATCTTGCATGATAGCGATGCCAAATAATAATTACAAAACACATTCTTCAAGCCATAATTTTATTCCGATTTTGTTGCACTAAGAACCTTGGAGAAATCATAATAATTTCTTTTGACAAAAATTTCTCCCAAAGTATGAAATTTGTTTTTCAACCCTACCACCAATTTATTTCTTCATTTTTGTTGAGAGCGAACTCATTTTTTTCCCATTTTCAAATGTATTTCTTCTTCACCACTTTCCACCACATTTTTTCTTTTATTTTTTTTTCAACCACAACACCATGCAATATTTTTTATCTTGTCTTGACAAAGGGCGTGCAACGGTTAAGGCTAACCAATGAGATGGTCTAAGGATAAATACGATGTGCTATAATTAAGAAAAATTAAGAAAATAAGATGGATAATAGACTCAAAGTGACTAACTAATAGGAAAGTTTCAAAGATGGGCTTTAAGAGTCCAAAAAAGTGGTTAATCCTAATTGCCCTTATCATATTAAAGCATCAATACAAAAATATTGTCTAAAAAATGCATTCACAAACGAGTTCAAGAATAAGTAGATTATGTTTGATCACTCAACTTGAGCAAAATATAATGAGTTGCTCATTGGCTGAAAATCTCATTGGAATGGGTAATTGGCATTAAGTCTTGCAAATTTTTAATCAAAAATTCAATGAGACACCATCATATAATTTTAAGAAAAATTATAATTATGCTCATCTCTATCATGCTTTAAAATTTAAATTAAAATGTATTCACAACTTACAAGTCATCAAGGATATTAACGAAGACTCAATGTTTCAAAAGAAAAGTCAACATGTATGAATTAAGAATATGCTAAATTCAAAGCAAACCTCCCCACATCTAAACTATGCATTGTCCCCAATATATATCATTTTAAGTAGCATGTTCACAACAACAATAAAAAGATAAGGAAAGTGAACTTCCTGAATTTGTGAACAATTTGAACATGATAGTTTTTGGTGTTGAGTGAGTCGGTGGTCATGCTTTATTGTAAATTAATGCCCTGCACGAAGAAAAAAAATTGATTGATGAAAATACCAAAAAATAAAAAGAAAAATATACTAAAAATATATTAAATAAAGTGGTAGAGAAGAAAAATCTTGGGTTGCCTCCCAAAAGCGCAGTCATTTAACGTTGTTGTGCTCGACATAGTCCAAAAATAAAATCTCTCAATTGTCTAAGTAAATGGGGTGATCGAAATGGAAGCTAATGAGACTCGAAGTGATTTCGCCCCCATGAAAAACTTTCAATCTATGACCGTGCACCATAAAGAAATACATTAGTAATAACAAATGGTCTCATATATCTAGATTGAAACTTACTAGGCATAAACTTCAATCTAGAATTAAACTGTTTTCTAACAATCATGCTATCATGAAAGAATTTGGATTTCACTTTGAAAATTTTTAATTCTCATAAGCATATAGCCACAACTCTTCCGATTCTTACAGCTGGAGTAACCTTGACTCTCTAACTCTATCTTGGTTCATATTGCATCGTTGAGCAACCCAATAGGCTTACACTCAATTTCCACTGGAAAATGACATACCTTATAAAAGACTAATCGGTAAGAGGACATCTCTATTGGAGTTTTGTAGGCCATTCGGTAGGCCCATAAAGCATCATCCATGTGAAGGCTTGAATCTTTTTTTCCTGGATTTACCATTTTCTCTAAAGATAGTTTTAACTTCTCATTTACCATGTTCATTGGTTTGAGGGTGATAGGCCGTGGCAACTCAATGATTTACTTCATATTTTCCATCAAAGCTTTAACTATTCTATTGTAGAAGTGAGTTCCTTGATCACTCATAAAGGCTCTTGGAACGCCAAATCTATTAAAAATGTTAGCCTTGAGAAAACCTACAACATATTTAGAGTCATCAGTTTTGGTGGCTTTTGCTTCCACCCATTTTGATACATAATCAACAATCAATAATATACAAGAGAAACCATATGAAGAAGGTAATGGACTCATAAAGTGAATACCTCATACATCAAATATTTCACAAATAAGAATAGAAACTTGAGGCATTTCATTCCTACGTGTTATTGCACCTACTTTTGGCATCTCTCGCATGTATTACAAAATTGACATGCATCTTTAAACATAGATTTCCAATACAAACCACTATCTAAATTTTTTCTAGTAGTTCGTTTCGGCCCAAAATGTCCCCATATGCATAGTCATGACAAAAAGATAAGATAGATCAAATTCATTCTCAAGAACACATCTCCTAATAACTTGATCACTACAAAATTTACACAACAAAGGCTCGTCCCAAACATAATATTTTGAATTACTTTTTTATTTTTGCTCTCTTAAATGTACTTATGGAATGTAGTATATTTCTTATAACTAAATAATTAACCATATCAACATACCAAGACCATACCTTTAAGTTTAAACAAGTGCTCATCTGAAAATTCATCATTGATTAGAAGATCATCTTCTTCTCTTATCAATCTACTTAAGTGATCTCCAACATAATTCTTCACTTCACTTATTTAACCCTTATATAATTAACATACTAAATAATGTATAATATTTTTAGCAATTCACTACACATACTTAAATAATGTATGATATTCCCAATTAACTACAATATTCAATCTAAATATTGGAAAATAAGACCTAGTATCTATAATTATTTAGAACTTATCACCGAGCTACCGAAGACCTATGCTAACCAAAGTGTTGAGCTAGAAGTCAGTTATTTGTAGTTAGGCTATAGTGTGAGTTGTTCAAGGTCTAATAAATATACTGAACATATTTTTTTTTTTCTTCCGTTAGTTGTTTTCTCATCTTATAGTTTGCTCTCCTATATAATGGAACGAGCTCTACTCATTTCTTTCCATGAAAAATCATTCCTCTACTTGTGATTGTGTGTGTGCTTCTTTACTTCTACTAATTTTTACATTACTGCTTTTTCTTTTTTTTTTTCAATTCATGTCGACGATACCATTTTTTAGCGAGTGATTATCTACAAGTTTTGGCAGCTCAAAACTCGAAGTGTTGACTGATGCGTAATTTCTACTCTATCTTCGAGGTAAGTAGCTATATTTATATTGTAAGTAGCTATATTTATATTCTTTGTATATTCTTATTTGTCCTATTAATGTTTAAGAAACTAGTGTGAGTTATTAGTGTTGATGCCAAAAAATGGTCAACGAATATCCATAGTAAGAATTTGTTTAACCTAGGACAAAAAGACATAAAGCCTCTGATGTCTAAGTCAGTAAGAGATTTCGGAGAATAATTTAGAAGACTTTAGAATGGCGCAAGAATAGTTGGCTTAGGATCCGTCACTTGGACTTGAAAATGACTTAACTCTTATAGCAATCGGTCTCGTAACTGTTGTAGCTCACTTATGAGAATATAATGACCGGCCATTAGAAATGTCCGTCATTAAGCTGGGTATGAATACTGGCGTAACTCCTGACCGTTACCCTTTGAAGGTGTAACGATCTTGACTCTGGAGTTACTTGGACTCGGTCGACTTTGCGAAGAGTCCTAACCTCCACGGCCAATCCACTCGAGCTGACCTACTCGTTGTAACTTGTGACGCCATGGAGTACGGCGCCTCCATACGTTACTTGGACTCGGTCAACTCTTCGGAGAGTCTTGACCTCCACGGCCAACCCACTAGGGCTGACCTACTAGTTGTAACAGGCGACGCCACGGGGTGTATACATTACTTGGACTCGGTCGACTCTTCAAGGAGTCCTGACCTCCACGACCAATCCACTCGGATTGACCTACTCATTGTAACGAGCAACGCCACGGGGTACAACGCCTCCAAACGTTACTTGGACTCGGTTGACTCTTCGGAGAGTCCTGACCTCCACGGCCAGCCCACTCGGTCTGACCTACTCGTTGCCGGACTTGAGAAGGGTGAGGCTACAAGGGCTGACCCCAGGGGTTCAAGGCCTTCCTTTGCCATCTCCCAGGGGAGCCAAACTTGCTTGGCCAACCCCCAAGGGGTCGGAGAAAGGCGTGGCCGACCCCCGGGCAGTCAGCAATGGCGTGGTCGACCCCTTAGGGGTCGGCGTTGGCTCATTTATCCTTCGGATGGGTCCCAACCTTTTTCGAGTCTTTCGGGATATTTTTGGCTTACAACATTACCCACACTCTTCATTTATGAGCTTCCAGAATTGATGGATTTTGAATAGTAGTTTAGCCACTTGCTTCTTTTTCGAAGTTTCAGAATGCTAAAGAGTTATCTTCTTGTATTTTATAGAAGTATCTAATTGAAAATGACTTAGGCCATGTTCTTTTCCTAGAACATCTTTTCCTAAATAATATCCAAAAAATAAAAGTTTTAAGGTTATGGGAAATCTTATATTAAAATGGTCATATTCTTATTTCTATGAATATCTTTTCCAAGATAATATTTTTGTTCATTGAAAAATCACCCCTCACTTTTTAGGAAAATATTTATCCTTTAGAAATTTTCCATAACCTAAGTTTTTCATAAAAACACCATTCCAAAACTACACCCTCATTTTTACCCTACCTTGACCGAAAATTGCCTCTCACTGGGCTAAAATTTTCGATTTTTCAAAGTGTGGGAGGAGACTTGCTGTTCGTTTTGGATTTATGGAAAGCATCCGTTGTGCCTTACTTTTTCGGTATGTACCTTCCTTTTTTCGACTTCATGCTAACGGTTAGACATATTTTTGAAAATTCCACCTTTATTTATGCATTTTTTTCGATTTTTTGCCCTTTATGCATGTATGTTAGAATTTTTTGGATTGTTTAGGCTCTTTTTTCAAAGACTTGCCCGTTAGAGTACTTTTCCGAATTTGTGGGCTACTTAGGCACTTCTTATAAAAGTCTTGCCTTTTTAACATTTTTTTGAATTTCATAACGTACTTAGGCTCTCTTTGTCAAAGACTTGCCTTTTTCCTAACTTTGGTGCTTGCAGATTACTTGTTACTTTACGTGTCATGGACCTTTCATCTGACTATGAGACCGAATCCCTCCACCTTCGGGCTACCTCCTTTCTTAAGAGGACTCGGCGGAAAGCCCTGGTAGTAGGGTCGGGATCTCAGATGGTCGCGTCCGTCTTGACTCAAAAGGACCTGGATCACCTTAGGACCCAGTACCTTATTCCTGCCGAGGTTACCTTTCGGCTTCCGCTGCCTTCGGAGACCTACGCCCATCCTCCTTCAGGCGAGGTGGCCCTTTACACCACCATGTTTGATAGAGGAGTTAAACTTTCCCTTATTCCTTCTCTTCAAGAGTTCTTAGGTATGGTCAGGTTGGCTTTAGCGCAGCTAGCTCCGAATGCTTGGAATGTCTTCTTCGGCGTCCACAGTCTTTGGGTCTACACCGGCTTTGAAGGTTCCTCCAGCGTCAGAGACCTTCTTTTACTTTACCGTTTCTGTCAGCATTTCGATGTCACCGTGGGATGCTATCTTACTCCTAGAAGCAAACTTTCTCATTTGGTGGCGTGCCCCAATTTTCACAAGGGGTGGAAAGAGCGCTAGTTCCTCGCTGGAGGACCTTGGGCAGCTCCAGGTGTCGAAGCTTTGCTGGCAATTCCCACTGCTTTTGGTACATATGGTATGCTTTCTTTCGCCTTGGCTTCTCTATCTTTTTGCATTGTACTAACATATTTGTGTTGTTTCCAGTGCACATGAAGCTAAGTCCTCGCTCTTGGTTAATGAAGTTTTATGAGGTCGTTATGACCTACCCCGAGGAGGTCATTCGTAGTGCCCAATATCTGACCACGAACTTTTTGGCGTTTTACAATCTCCTTCCAGACTCTGCAATGCCAGCTGACTCTTACTCGGACTCGCCCATCCCGCAGAGGGATCTGCTCGAGGTATGTAGCTTACTTTTTCTTCTAACATAGCATATATCGAATACTGGAAACGTAAGTTAACACTTTTTATCGTGTTCAGCCGCCATGGACTACGAACCTTTGTTGAGGCGCGCCTTTGATGCAATGACGGGCCAAACGTCTCGCCCCCTTGCTAGGCCTCCTACCGATGACACGGTGGACCTTACTTCGGAGGGCTGCTCCCTTCCACCAGGTGACGATGAAGATCTTCCTATTCCTGAGGTCCTAGAGGACTTCGATGCTGGGTCGAGCTCGGAGTTTGATGGACCAAGCCTTGGATTTAACCACGTCCCTTCTCTTGCTCGGACAAGCTCGTGTAGGCCTCAGACGCCTTTACACAGCCTTCCCCCTCGGTTCGACTCGTACCTTCTGTCAGGACCGTACAGTCCTACTTTGGACCTGTTGGAGGAAAAGTCTTTGACCCTCAACGTGTGGAGAGGAGTGGAGTCTTCTTCGGCTCTCTTTTCTCTAGGAGACGCTTCCCGAAACCCGTCTGATGCACGAGGTATGACGACCTCACTTTTTACAGCTATACATTGACTTGAGTATGCATGCTAACTTGTTACCTTGGTGTTTTTTAGGCATTCATGCACTTCGCCTTAGCTTCCCGTCACATATCTGAAGACTTGCGTCACGTCCGGCTCTTCTTTGTCTACTGGTACTGACAAGCTTAAGTGAGAGCTGGCGCAGGCTCGAGAGGCTCAGGGAGTCACCGAGGCTTCCTTAGTCGACTCTCGTACTTCTGCCGAAGCGGCACGAAGTCTTGCTGCCCACGCGCGCCATGAGGACTTGTCCACTATTGCTCGCCTTCGACGAGAGTTGGCTTCTGCTGAAGAGAAGCTGAGAACGCTGCCTATCTGGCAAACCTTTTGAAAGGCTTTCTTGCCTTTGTAATTTTGGAGAACAACCTCGGTGAGGCTGCCATCGGCTGGGCATTGGACCGAATCCAAGAAAGAGTTAGCTACGACAGCCTTATTCCTCTCTTTCGGTCTCTTTGTTCTAGCACTATGGAAAAAGTCGCCGACCCTTCCCTGCCAGCCTTCGAGTCCTGACTTCCAAGTGATCAAGTCCAAGTCGCTTGCTACGACTCCCGCATCTTCCAAAGCGTGCTAAAAAAAGTCAGGCTCTTCTAACTAGGATAACATCTGTCGAAGCCGGACCCAACCGACGAACTTCCAGTAGGTGCAGCTCCGGGGGGCCTTGATGACTTTTACGTTGCTTTCTATTTTACATGAAGCATTTTACTTTCCAGTCTTTACTTTTTCCTTCTAGGTTGTAACCCAGGAATTTTTTGACTTTCAATGAATAGCAATTTTCTCTATTTCTCTATCTTGCATACTCTCAATTTAAGTTTATGAAAATAGAATCAATATACTTAAATTAAGATGGACATGAGTATGAGAAAAATAACACTTTCATTCATTAACAACTTGAATTACAATCTACTGAAAAGGTTTTTTCAAGTGTTTAAGCACTCCAAAGATGAAGGATCTTATTGTTGTAGGCGAAATTGGTATTGCCTTGCTAATTCCATGGAGCAGCTTGGCGGGGATGCTAGACTCGTCTAAGATCTTTACCAGCACGACCTTGTATGCCTTAGTTTCATAGGCGGCCTTTGACTTTGCCAAATCATCGGCCTTGGCGCTTTGGGACCTAAGTACTTGCTTGACTCGTACACCCACAGGTGTTGTTCCTTGAACACCCTCACTTGGAACTGGTCCTCTTTCAATAGTCTTTTACTTCAGGGACCCTCTACCACGCCCCGTAGGGATGTGTGGTAGCATTCCCTCAAGGATAGTTATTCTCCTCTAACTTGCCCCATCCCCAAAGGAGTAGAGAACTTTATCACCTGATGGTTAGTTGACGCGACCGCCTTAGCCCATGAATCGTGGGTCTTTCTAGTATTGCGTTGTAGGTGGAGTTGTCATTCACCACCAAGAAAATGACGAAGTGTAGGACAATGTTGTCCCCCTCGCCATAGGGTTACTCGAAGCTCGACTGATTCTTCAGGGATCAAGGTTCTACCGCCAAATCCGACTAGTGGCGTCGAGTTCCGCTTGAGCCTTTCCCTTCCTAGCTTCATGGCGTCATAAGATTTTAGTGACAGCACATCTGCTAAACTGCCTCCGTCGACGAGGATTCTTCTGACGGGGATGTCGGACATGGTCAGGGACACCACTAAGGCTTCGTTGTGCGGCTGGTGTAGTGCTTCAGCCTCAGCAGCAGTGAAGCCCAGTTGCTCGTCCACTGCTTCCATTATGCACACTTCTTTGCCCCTTAATACACCATTGGCCTGCCTCACTTTCTCCTTCCAACAGTTGAACTCTCCTCTAGCCGGCCCTCATATGATGGTTCTGACTTAGTAGCAGTCCGAGGTGGCGTGGTCGTGATCCCTATGGAATAGGTAGTATTTGTCTCAATTCCTTTTATTGGATTCTGTCTTAATTCGGCTAGGCCACTATAGCTCCTGTTTATTTTGAATCTCCATCAAGATATGCTCGACGGGAATTACTGTGGGAGTGTACTTCTCGAACCATCTAGGGTGTACCCCTCGCCGTTCGATCTTCTCTATTTTCACTGGGCGCCTTCCACCCTTCGTTTTCATGATTCCTTGTGGTCAGCTTTGCGACAGCTATCTGACTTCTCACGCTCTAGAATGAAATGCCTTCCTTCTATGCTTCCTTTAGAGTTGACCAGCTCTCATACACTCCTGTATTTTTTGCGCTGTGGTTAGCAACTCAGCATAAGTGAGTGGAGCTTTTTCCCCAGCAACCACAGGAATTTTTCATCCTTGAATCCGGCAACGCCTGCTGCGAGAGTCGTGTTGTAGGAGTACCCTTCAACTTGCAGCGCCTCGTTGTTGAAGCGAGCAATGTACTCTCGAAGAGTTTCATGACTCTCTTGCCTTACTGTCAGTAGATAGGTGACCGGTTTCTTCTGATCTCGCCTTCCAAGGAATTGTGTGACGATGGCTCTGGCTAGCTTTTTGAATGAGGTAATGAACTGCGCTTGAGCTGCCTGAATCATCTTCAAACTGGGCTCGTGAGCGTGAACGAAAATGCTCTACACTTGATCGCCTCTCGGACTCCATCGAGTTCCATCCATGCCCTAAAGGAATCCAGGTGCTTTACAAGATCCGTAGTTCCATCGTATTCCTTGATTGCAGGGAGCTTGAATTTTGCTTGGACAGACTCATTCATGATCTCGTCGGTGAAGGGCGGGTCGACCTAGTCGACCAAGCTGTCAAGGTCCAGTCCGTCTTGGTCTTGCGCCTTCTTCATGCTCCCTAACTGGTCTTGGAGAAGATGAAGTTGGGCCAGCCAAGGTTGTGCCTCGGCTCCGTCACACCCCGACTCTCTTCCGCGTTGGTTGAGCACATCCCTAAGATTCGCTCCCAAGTCTGATCTCGCCGTCCAAGCACTTGAATATTTTAGGGGATGTGCAGTGGAGGACCCTCATGTGGTATTCCTAGGCTGGCAACTTCGTAATGACTGTGTCCTTCCTCGCGTGGATGACCCTGCCGTTAAGGATTCAATCCTCAGGTGGACCAAATGCTCCTTCCTCCGGTCATTACTGCCTAGTCGAAGTCATTCGACCAGTCTTTGGTGTCGGGAATGAGCCTTTTTCGGTGCCTCCGTGGTTGAGACTTTCCCTTTTGTAGAGTCCCGGACCAACAGAGCTGTCTTCTCTGCCGCAGCCTTTTTCTTGGTCGGCTATCGTCGCACCGCCTCCTGTGGCGCCTACTGGTTCCCAGCATCAGCTGTTTGAGCTCGATGAGGTTGTAAGAGCAACTCTACCAGGCGGCTCAAACTTTCTGTCATTCCTTGCACTTGTTCCTCCAAAGCCGTAAAATTTGGGGATGCTTGCTCCGGTTCTTGCCTGGCCGTCGCACCCTCAGGATCCGGGTATTAGTCTACATGAACAATGTTATATCCTCTAGAGGCCATCCTTCTTGGAGCTTGCTCAACGTCCAATCCTTCATCGACACCATGGTGGTGACCGTTCTCAACATTTGACATTTTTTGCGGAAAAAGTGTTTGGTTTTAGCGTTTTAGGTAGAAAACTCTTTGATCCCCACAAACGTTGTCAACTGTTGATGCTTAAAAATGGTCAATGGATATTCACAGTAAGAATTTGTTTAACTGAGGACGAGAATGCCTGCAAAAAAGTAAAAATTTGGACACATTGTGTGGTGTGAGCCACAGGGCCTCTGATGCCTAAGTCAGTAAGAGATTTAGAAGAATAATTTAGAGAACTTTAGAATGGCGCAAGAGTAGATAGCTTAGGATTCATCTCTTGTACTGGAAAAATACTTGACTCTTATAGCAGTCACTCTCGTAACCGCTACAGCTCACTTATGGCGATATAATGGCCGGTCGTTAGAAACGTCTGTCATTAAGCTGGCTATGAATACTGGTGTAACTCCTGACCCTTACCCTTTGGAGGTGTAATGGTCTTGACTCTAGAGTTACTTGGACTCGGTCGACTCTTCGGAGAGTCCTAACCTACACGACCAATCCACTCGAACTGACTTACTCGTTGTAAATGGCGATGCCACAGGGTGCAGCGTCTCCACACGTTACTTGGACTCGGTCAACTCTTCGGAGATTTCTAACCTCCATGGCCAACCAGCTCGGGCTGACCTACTCGTTGTAATGGGCGATGCCGCGGGCTACAACGCCTCCATACGTTACTTGGACTCGGTCGACTCTTCGTAGAGTCCTTACATCTACGCTCAATCCACTAGAATTGACCTACTCGTTGTATCGGGCGACGCCACGGGCTGCAGCGCCTCTATACGTTACTTGGACTCGGTCGACTCTTTAGAGAGTCCTGACCTCCACGGCCATCCCACTCGGGCTGACCTACTTGTTGTAACGGGCAACACTATGGGGTGTAGCACCTTCATACGTTACTTGGACTAGGTCGAATCTTCGATGAGTCCTGACCTCAACGGCCAACCCACTTGGGTTGACCTACTCGTTGTAACGGACGACGCCACGAGGTGCAATACCTCCAAACGTTACTTGGACTCGGTCGACTCTTCGGAGAGTCCTGACCTCCATGACCAGCCCACTTTAACTGACCTACTCATTGCCGGACCCGAGAAGGGTGAGGCTGCAAGGGCCGACCCGGGTGGTCAAGGTCTTCCTTTGTCGTCTCCCAAGGGAGCCGGACTTTCTTGGCCGACCCTCGAGAGGGTCAGAAATGACATGGTCGATCCCCACAGGGTCAGTGAAAGGCATGACCAGCCCCCAGGGGTCGACAAAGGGTGTAGTTGACCCGTGGTGAGTCAGGGCGTGGCTGACCTCGGTGTCTAAAATGTCGTTTTCGAACCCTGGGTGGTCGGTGAAGGGCATGGCGGACCCTCGGAGGGTTAACAATGGTGCGAGGGTCTGCATGGACTTGACCGACCCCGTGGGGGTCAATGCCTTAATTTGGCCGACACCCGAGAAGTCGGCGTTGACTCATTTGTTCTTCGGTGGGTCCCAACCTCTTCCAAGTCTTTAGGGATATTTTTGGCTTACAATAGTTAGTTATTGTGATTCACTCTTTTAGATTGATGTGTGAATTGTTAGTCGTACTTTGTTGTCTCTTAAAAAGATGTTAAGTTGTTAGCGATGTTTTACTCTTGTAAGAATACATTTTGTTGCTCGTGATTTTTCACTTCTTTTAAGTTGTAGTGTGAATTACTAAAGATGTTTCACTTCTTTATGAGTACAAGATGAGTTCTTGACGTTGTTTCAGTTTATTAAGAGTGCAGTGTGAGGTGATAGAGATGTTTCACAGATCATTTGGAAGGGTAGGGTGAGTTGCTAATGATGTTTCATTTGTTTGAGAATGTAGAGTGAGTTGCTAGCATTTATTCACTCCATTAAGAGTGGTGTCAGTTGCTAGAGATGTTTCACTTCTTTTGAAAATGAAGAGTGAGTTGATGAACGTGCTTTAGCCCTTTATGAATGCATGATGAATTGCTAGCTATATTTCACTCATTTGAAAGTGCATGATGAGTTGTTGGATATGTGTTACTCATTTGAGAGTGTATTGTGAGTTGTTAGCAGTGTTTCACTCATTTGAGAGTTTGAACGCAGTGTGTTACTATTGAAAGTGTGTGGTGAGTTGCTACACGTGCTTCACTCATTTGAGAGTGCAATGTGAGTTGCCAATCATGGTTCACCTCTTTGTGAACGAAGTGTTTCTAGTGGTGCTTTACTCCTTTCGGAGTGCTTCATGAGTTGCAAGTTGTTCTTCACTCAATAAGAGTGCGTGGTAAGCAATTAGGTGTGCTTACTTGTTTAAAAATGCAGTCGTACGTGTTAGTTGAAGATAAAATAGTGCATCAGAGTGATACAAGATTATTTGAGGTGTTAGTTGAAGCATATTTTAATTGTATACTATGAGTAAAGGCGTGAATGAGTACAAATATGTGATTTGTCCTACTAAACGATTAAGTATTGATTCATTTGATGAAAGATGAAGTTATTAGGGTTGAAACTTGTTAAGCTCTTACTAATGTAGTGTAAAACTTTAGATGTTGTTTTATTTAGGTTCATACAATTGCTTCGGTAAAGGTCACTCTTGTGGGTTGCAACATAACTCTCTCAAACACAAGACTTGTGTGAAAAGATTAACTCGTAGCAACGATGTTGATATTTAGTATGTGATAATTTTAAGTATGAGATTAGTTGGAGGAGAACGACTTATAGTTGTGATGATGTTATTCAACGTGAGTTAGCATTCTTTTGGTGGATATTAGTTTAAACAAAGGCTTAGTACTTTGTAATAAAAGAACAACAATATTCAATGTCTTTTTTTTTTTTTTTAATGATGATAGTTATTATTTTCATGAATTACTCATTTAATATACTGACGACATTCAACTGTTATCCTATTAATTGAATTAAAGGTGATACACCCATGATTATTTGGATGTACACTTGAACAAGTATGAGAGACATACAAGTAGTTATAGTTCTAAGTTAATAACCTAAAATTTCTACAGTATATAGACTAAGGCAAGACACCTAAATCATGGTGAAACTCTTAGTATGACCCATTTTGTAATGGTTGCAGGAAACTTGATCTTGGTTGTTCTTGTGGAGACATATTAGTGGGGTTGTCAATGCAAAAATGAGTTTTTCGTAAGACTAGACAAGAAGTATTTTGATTAGTCTAGTAATTTATTTATAAACTTTGATCAAGTAATTCAACTAGGATGATCATATGCAGATATGATCTTTATTCTAAGTGGATTGTGAACTTTCACTTTACGGAAGTGTCCTTTAATGTGCACAGGTGAGAGCAACTAGTCAATATACTTCCCACGTTGAAAATTAGCGTATGAGTGGCTGGTAACACAACGTCACAAGTATGAATTAACACATTCCATGATATTGAGGAAGATGTAGAGTTGTTGTCTTAAGAATTTATTTCTAGAATTGAATATAGAGTACGCGCCTCTCATTTGCTCGAGAGAACATTGGTTTAGGTTGGACAATAAACAACTTATTCATTACAGGAACTTGTGGTGCTTAAAGAGAAAGATGTAATCACAAGATTAGAAAAAATCCATTGTCCCAGTTGTGAATTACGTGCATGCTCGTGAATGATCATAGAACATATATCTGTGAACTTAACTTGTTCTATAGTGAAAAAGAGTTCACCACAAACATTTAATCGAATAAGTGTGTTGTTAATAAATAAAGATTGAATCCCAAGTCATTGTAGCTTTCAACCTATAGCTCAGCCGATCCCTAAACTAGCTCATATTTGCTAATACACTTTTTTATTAGAGTTATAGTATGAAGGGTTCAAACTAGTTAATTAATTATGTTAGACATATTAATTAAAAGATGTTTTATTTAATTTATTCAACTATTTATTAATATATTTAATTTAATATATTAATAAATTAATATTTATTATGAATAAACAATTAATATATTGAATCTATTCATTTAATTAATGATTATTGGATAATTATAAACTTGGAACTAGATCCACTTGTATGTCTGACATACATGTTCAAAAGTTCATCTAAATAAACAAGAGAATATAGACATTAATTCAATTAAGGCGATATGAAAGAATGACGTTTGAATATTAGCAAAATTTATGAAAATAATAACTTTATTAATAACTAAAAAATAACATTAAATGCTTTTTCATAAATATATAAACTATGAGGCATTTAGGACAAAACCGCTTACATTCTTCAACTTAACTAAAGCCCTAGTAAGACTATTACATGTTTAGCCAAAACACCAAGTCTCAGACTTGCTATAGACCGTAGAAGACACCTCTTGTAGACCCATACTTCTTAGGTGACACTCAAACATTTTAGTCCGGAGAGCCTTTGTAAAATGATCAGCAACATCGCCAACTATATTAATTTTGGGGACACCCACTTCGCCCTATGCAATATCTCTTTTATCAGGTGATATTTCCTCTCCATATGCTTTCCTCTTTCATCGCTTTTAGGTTACTTAGAATTGGCCACAACCCTAATATTATCAAAATATAAAGTGATTGACTTATTCATGCTCGAAACCACTTCCAAATCTGCTAGAAAAGTTTCAATCATACCATCTCTTTTGCTGCTTCTTAAGCAGCTATGTACTCCATTTCTATAGTGGAGCTTGGAATGCTTCCTTGCTTAATGGTTTTCCAAAATACAGCTCTGCCATTGAGGGTGAATAGTGATCCTAATGTGGATCTCCTAAAGTCCTTATCAGTTTAAAAATTAGAGTATGTGTACCCAATAAGGATTAAATCCTTATGACCGTACATAAGCATATAATTTCTCGTTCTCCTAAGATACTTTAGTATATTCTAAACCACTATCTAATAATTCAATCTTAGATCTTACTGATATCTGTTGACAATGCCTACCACGTAGCATATGTCAGGTCTTGTACATAATATGACGTACATTAAGCTCCCTACCACCGATGCGTAGAACATCTGTCTCATTTCCTTAACTTATTAAGGTGTCTTAGGACTATTTTCTTTAGACAACGAGATTTCATGTTTAAAAGGTAGTTGGCCCTTTTTGAAATCTTTCATTGCATACCTCACAAACATCTTATTAATATATGATGTCTTAGACAAGGCTAGTGTTATCTTAGACCGATTCGCTATTATTTAGATCCCAAAAACGTACAAAGTATCACCCAAATCCTTCATCTGGAATTGGTTAGCTAGCCACAGCTTGATATCAGTCAACACATCCTTACATCATTTGCAATGAGTAAGATGTCATCTACAAACAACAATATAAATGCTATTTTCTAGTCAATGATCTTCTTGTAAACACAAGGTTCTACCTAAAACCATATAATTTAGTCACATCTTCAAATCTCTTGTTCCAAGACCTAGACGTTTGCTTTAATCCATAAATGGATTTAACAAGTTTGCAAACTTTTTCTCTTGTCCCATGGATTCAAACCGCTTTGATTGGTTGATGTAGATTTCTTCTTCTAGATTGTCATTCGAGAATGCAATCTTTATATGCATGTGTCATATCTCATAGTTATAATATGAAGCAATGGATAAGAGGATCCTTATAGACTTTAAAATAGAAACAGGGGAGAAAGTCTCTTCATAATTTACTCTTTCTCTTTGAGTGAGGTTCTTTGCTACAAGTCTAGCCTTGAAGGTTTACACCTTACCATCTACACATTTTTTTCTCTTATAGATCCACTTGCACCCAATAGGTCTTATATTCTTTGGTGCATCTACAAGTAACCAAACTAAATTAGTGTATATCAGCTCTATTTCAAGGTTCATGGCTTTTATTCACTCTTCCCGATCAATATCTTTCACTACCTTTCTAAATGATTAAGGATCTTCAACATTATCTTGATGGTATTTAGTGTTTCTAAGACACCTGTATAGAATAAAATTACTTCTAATCCTCTCACTGTGTTGAGACAGACGACTTTCCTTATTAGGCGAGATTTGACTATCAAATCCCAAAGATTCATCAACTATCCTAGCTGATGTGTTTCCAAAATCCAATGTTGGTGAGCTAGCAACAACCCTTGTTGACTTTCCTGCAACAACCTTTATTGTATGATTCGTAGCATCATTGGAATCTCTTTCATTCCACACTATAATCGATCAAGGTTTATGGTCTCTAACATAATTATCTTCTAAAAATGTTGTGTTTGATGAAACAAGAACTTTATTCTCTTCTAAGTTATAAAAAAAAACCTTCTTTTGTTCCATTGGGGTATCCTACGGATAAACATAACTTCTAACATAATTTTAACTTCGTTGGATTTGCAGTCAACACAATGGTCGAACATCCTCAAATCATGAAGTGATGTAAAATTCCTTTACATCTTCACAACTTACAGGGTGTTTCCAAGACACTCTTTGTGGGAACCATGTTCAAAATAAATAACGTAATCTCCAACGCATATCCCTAAAACGATATCAGCAGTTGAGATAAGCTCATCATTGACCAAACCATTTCTAAAATGTTTTATTTCTCTTTTCTGAAACTCCATTTTGTTGAGGTGTTCCAGGAGTTGAGAGTTGAGACGTTATTCTATGTTCTACCAAGTAGTTTTAAAATTCCAGGTTCGTACTCATCACCATGATCTGATCGTAGAGTCTTAATCCTTTTATCTAATAGGTTTTTAACCTCTGTTTTGAACTCCTTGGACTTTTCACGAGCCTTAGATTTATGTTGTATTATATAAAGATATCCTAGCTAAAGTTGTTATTCGTAAAGGATACAAAGTACACACTCCCTTCTCAAGCTTTAACATTCATCAGACCGCACAAGTCTAAATATATAAGTTCAAAGGGTTGATTAGCTCTAGTTTCCTTTTATGTAAAGGTCGTCTTTGTCATCTTTTTCTTCTATGCAAGATTAAGACACAAGTAAAGTGTCCATCTCTAACCCCGTTAGAGAACCACTTTTTACTAACCTTTCAATCTAATTGAAGTTTATGTGACCCAACCTTAGATACCAAAGATATGTTTTAGATTCAGGAGAAATTCTTTGTCATTTGTTTGTCTATTATTACCCGTTGTTTATTTTCTAACTTCTATGCCTAAAACAACTTTCCTAGTCCTAACCTTTAGAACTATCTATCTAGTGTCTAACTATTTTCAATAGTCACTTCCCTAAAATGAAGAACACACGTGATCAATGCCTCCTAAATCAACTATCAAGAAGTTGGAAGATTCTCCCACTAAACAAGACTTTAGTACAGGTAAATCTAATTTTCCTTGTTATTCTTGTACTTCATTTCTTTGCTCTCATGATAATTTCTTTTCCACTGGTCAAGCTTCTGACAATGAAAATATTTTCCCTCTTTCTCTGCCATCGACTATTTTTACTTCAAGTGCCTAACTTTATTCAACATCTCTTTTTATTTATTAGCCTTTGAGGTTCAACCTCTAAGCTTTGTTCCTGAGCATTAAGCTCCTAAACTAAACTTCTTTTAGACAACTTTTGTCTCCACCTTTAAGTTTATATAAAAGAGTAGCAATTCTTTGCATTACTCGACTTCTCTATCATAGTCTATTCATTTATGTAGTATCAAAGAGTGTCATTGTTTAGAGAACATTCTCCTTAATCTATGTCGCCTTCTCTTTCACATTTTTTTTTTATCCAAGGCAACAGGCTTTTCTTGACTCAAAGACTACCCAGTATCCGATGTAAGGACTTCATCTTGTCATAAGTTGTTACCCTCCTCTTAGGCATCTTGGCCGAAACATACGCCAACATATAGACTCAGCCTTCTCAATAGCACCATGTCATTGAACATGCATTTAGCGAACACGTCATGTTGCATAGGCTATGGGTTATAAAGGACCATCCTCTATTATAAAAAGTTTCATGTCGTTCAATGACAAGAATTGTGTTGTTATTATTTTCTAAATGTTATATATATATCTTCTTCGGTTATATTGTCACTAGACTATATTGAGATTAGTGATTTAGGCATGTTGCAAGATTCGAAGTAAAAGAACATTTCAGTTTGATTGTCATTTAAAAAATGTCATTCATAGTTTTGGCATAAAAATTTATTTTAAAGCTTCTCATGTTAAAATCGTAGGCAAGACTATAATTGTTTATAATTAATGTCATAGTACAAAGACAAAGGTTTAGAGCAACTGATGTTGAATGTGTTAGGGGTTGTACTCTAAAGGCCTAGTATTTTGTATTTTAAGAACAATCATTTAATGTTAGACATCTAATGTTATTTTTAGTCAATATAAAAAATGTTATTATTTTCCATAAATTGCTCATTGAATATTCTAACGTCATTTAGCCTTATTGCATTAATTGAATTATTGTTGATATACCCATTGTTATTTAGATAATAATTGGACAAGTATGTGGGACATACAAGTGAATCTAGATCAAACTTGATAACCTAAATCGTCTATAGTATATAAACTAAGACTAGAGTGCCTAAATCCTGGTAACATTGTTAGTGCGGCCCGCTTTCAAGAGTTGTAAACTACCTGATTTTGGTTGTTCGTATGGAGACATGTGAATGTGGGCGCCTATGCAAACATGAGTTTTTGCATAAAACGAGACCAAAACTTTTATGATCGAGCTAGTAATTCTGTTATAGACTCGCATCAACTATTTAGCTATGGATGATCATATGTCGTTGTGATCTAAATCCTAAGTGGGTTGTTAAGTTTTTCTTTATCATACACGATCGATTATATCCGAGGACACTAACTTGTTCTATAGTGTGAAAGTGTTCAACACAGGCCTTTGGTGGAATAATTCTGATGTTAACGAAGAGGCATTCGATCTGAGGTCGTAGTAGCTTTTCAACCTATAGGTCTACCGGTCTCCAGGCTAGCTCATAACCGCATGTACATTGTTTCATTGGAGAATGAATTTGAGATATTTAAATTCAAGAATTAATTATGTAGGACATAACTAATAGGAGTATTAAGTTTAATATTTAAACTTGATTAATTAATATATTGGATATATTAATTGAATATTTATTGGATAAGTATTGTTGAGGAAATATAATTTATTAGATAAATTAATTATAAAATAATTATAGGATAATTATTGATATCTCAATTGTAAATGTGTTAGACATATTGAGTTAATAATTATTGGATAATTTTCTTATGTTTGAGAATTATAAATGAATATGTTGGACATATTAATTGATTTAATAATTATTGGATAATTATTAATTAGAGAATATTAATTAATATGCCTGACATATTAATTGAGTTAATAATTATTAGATAATTATTAAATTAGAGAATTAATATATTGGATATATTAATTATAGTGATTTATTTATTTAATAATATGTGATATATTATAATATTGACATTTATTGGATAAATATCGATTAAAAAAATAAAAAAATATTTGAGATATATTGACAAAGTTCGAAATTTCCTTCCCATAAATTGGGGAAGGAAAAATCGATACCTCCAAGGAAGGATGAAATTCGAATTTTACAAATTTATATTAAGGAGGGAAAATCTTAAATTTTTCTCTATATCTTTTAATATTAGATATTCCAAGATATTATTTTTTTTTTTCTAATTTAAACCTTCACTCCTGTAGTATAAATAGAAGCATTGGAGATCTTCATTCTCACCCTAGTGAAAAGTAACGAAATTTCCAAATTGAGAAATCCTCTGAGAACTAAGTCATTGAGTTTAAACTTTTCCTTACTTCTTTTCTCTAAGAAGCTTCCGACCAAGTACTCTTTGCGCAGACGTAGCCTATAAGATTCCACGATTCAATCAAAAAAGTTCCTAAGAAGATTTGTTCATGACCTTCCCAACATAAAGACTTGCTAGAATTATTCAGAGGCACCATACACTGAGTACTTTATGTTTTTTCAATAACGATGAATCATCTAGAAGTTGCATGTAGATTAATTATAATTTTGTAATTACCTACACGATTTCGTCGCTTAATTACATGCTTCTACCCCCACAATTTCTAATAAAATGATAGGTCAAATACTCCTCCCTAGCGTGAAACTCTCCTCAATAGAAACTCAATACTGGGATATAACTCTTATCTCTATGGTTCTAGTTACCATTTTTTGATAAAAAGCCTAATAACATTATTTTAGCCTTTTCAACCCACTGGTTGTCTTTCTAGGTAGAGGTCTTCCACAAGCCGTCATCTTAAATACATCTATCCTTCAATAAAACTAAAGGGTTCCTTCCAACCATTCATTGCACAATCTAACAACTATTTAATTAATCATATTAACTAAATATATTTTTGATAACAATTAATCCTATTAATTCTAATTACTTTTATGGCTTAGTAGACTCTATCCCATTTAAAAAAAAAAAAAAAATTATATTCATTAACTTTTGTAGCAAATTTGAAATTAATATTTGGGTTCTATTTTGAAAAAAAAAATTCAAAAATAATAGACATAATCTATACATTTAGTATAATAAATACAATAAATAACCATTATCTATTGTGAGTTCTATATATATGCTGAACAATCTTAAATATGATATCCAATTTTTAAAATATATCTAATATATTTAATACATATTTAATACATATTTAGGATGTATGAATCTTTTTTATCTATGATGGCATTTTAAATCTATTTGGCATACATTATAAGACTAAAAAATAACATAAAATTTAAATGAGTAATTGATCGATTTAATGTGCGGCATATTTCTATCAAATTTAAAAATGAAAATCTATTGCATTTTATTCTTCCAAGACCATATCTTGAGTCTTCGTCTTCTTGATCCTCATAAATCTTTTACTAGGCAAGAAAAAACCATTTTCAATATTCTCAATATCTTCCAAAAATATTTTAATAGTTAAATAAACTCTAAGTTAGAAATTTCATAAAATTATCCCTTAAAAAATCTTCCAAATATAATTTATTTAATTTTAAAACCTTTATTTGATTATCTTTTAAATTTATGGTTACCCATATTTTTCATAAATATTAACCATAATTAATACTTTTATATTTTTCAAAAGTATTGAGTTTTTAATAGATTAAAATATTTTTCAAAAATAATTTTTGTTCATATTCAAAATATTCAAGATATTCTTATTTAAATTATCTTCAAATATCTTCCAAAGATATTAGTCAAATCCAAATTTATTGAATTAAATCTCAAGATATTTAAATTTATCATTCCAATATCTTCTAAAGATATTTGATAAAAATCTTGAGATTTTGTTGGTTGATAACATAAAAATAGAACTATAACATATATATTTAATTCATTTTTAAATATAACAACTATATTCTAAATGTATTCTAGATTGGGTACAAGTAATATTTGTACCAAATATGTTAAAGAAAATAGTATGTGCATGTTGGATGAAGCATATGACAATATTGCCTAAGAACTCGGTTCAAATCCCAGTTAGAGATTGAACATATGAGGAGTCTCTTTTCTTGCTCAAACCTTAATTCACTCCCTAAATATCAAAAAGAAAAATTAAAAAATATGAAAGTTTCGAATAACTCTAAGATATGTGGTTTAATTGTTGTCTACAAAGGAGTTTTATGAGAAAATGACAACATAGAAGAATTTGATCCATTATCGTGTTTGGCGGTCTACCATTCGTCACTACATTCGCTGACTCCAGAATCTTTTTGCAGGTGCAAAATTCAATTGACACGAATATCCTCACTATGGTTAGTCATTGTGATTATGTCAAAGAGTTATTGTCGTATCTAGATTTTTTGTATTCTGGCAAGGATAATGTGCACAGGGTTTTCGATGTCTGTAAGGTTCTATATCAGGCAAATCAGGGCGATCGGTCACTTACAGACTACTTCATGGATATGTGGAAGACATGTGCAGATTATGAGGCACTCGTACCGATCAGTGACAATCCGAAAGTTCAGAGGGCTCAACGCGATCAGTTGTACATGCTCAGTTTTCTAGTAGGGTTATCACCGAGGTACAATATGACACGTGATCAGGCTCTCTCTAGTCCTGATATCACTAATCTAGAGGAAGCGTACACTCGAATTCTTTGTGTCGAGAAACCAAAGCCGGTGCCCACAGAGTCTGTAGTGTGATGGTTGGTCAGTCTAGTGTTTCTCGAGACACTAGAGGAAGTGAAGCCAGTATCACTAGAACAGCAAAAACCCCTGTCATCTGCTTTTATTGTAATTAGGTGGGACATTTAAAGAGAGAGTGCAGGAAACTTGCTCGAGATATACAACGGAACCCTCGTGCGAATTTTGCTTCTCTGCCTGAGGATTCTGCCCAGCCTTTCATGTTGTCTGCTGAGGAGTTTGCTAAATACCGACAGTATCAGGAGGCGTCCAAGGCTTCATCGTCATCTGTCATAGCCAATATCGCCGACACAGGTAATTCGTCTGCTTGTCTTATGTCCTCCAAAACTAGGTGGGTCATTGACTTTGGGGCCACTGACCACATGACAGGTAATCCTATTCTTTTTTCCACATTTCTACCTTTTTCTTCTCTGTCGCATGTCACTATTGCTGATGGAACCACTAGTCGTGTTTTAGGTTCAGGGACCGTTACTCTTACTAATACAATTCCCTATCGTCTGTTTTGAGTCTCCCTAAATTTTCGTTCAATTTGATTTCCGTTCCCAAACTTGTGCAAGACCTTGACTGTGTTGTTTCTTTCTTTTCTTATTATTGCTTGTTGCAGGATCGCACGTCGAAGAGGGTTATTGGTAAAGGATATGTGTCGGGTGGCCTGTACGTCCTG
>JBBMEG010020663.1:0-26527 GCA_037832605.1 Cyclanthera cordifolia | reverse complement strand
TCGAAAGTAGAAGTGTTATAAATATCTCATACATAAGAACAACATACCATGTGAACAGAAAATATAAATAGTCCGAAAAAACATCTAAAACTCAAACTTGTCCCCTCTTATCCCATCATCACGTTACTTAACATTATTTCAAGAATGTCTCCCAAGCATGTAGGTATAATAATTACGAGTCATATGATCGTCAAGCTGAAGGAAAGTTGCTACTTTGTCTCCATTACATGCCACCAAATGCACTAGAGGAGCTTGTTCTTCCTCTGTAAAGTAAGTCAGAGAATCTATTTTCTTAATAGCCGCTTCTCTATTCTTGTTTATTAACTCCTGTCTTTGGATTTGCCAGTTGATGGCCTTGTCCAGCTTCTCTTAAGTCATTTAAGTGTGCTTCTTGAGAACATTAAGTACCTCATCATCCTTTCCTGCTCTCCTCCGGAACAACCTGTCGACTATCCTCCCTTGACGCAGCCGTTTTGGCTGCTGCAGTCGTGGGATTAGTGTGAGTTTTCCCTGTACCTCGATCTTCTCTGAAAATGTGAGCGAGTGCATCCAGATGTGGAAATGGTTTGTTCCAAAGATCCTTCTCGTTAGGATGTGTCTGTAAGAGAAAATGACATATTATTAAGGAAGAGTGATATACAAGGTTAGATATCATGTTCAATATGGTAGATGTCAAGAAGTAAAATACCTTCAACCATTCATCGAATGTGTCTTTCTCTATTTCCACGCACTTCCTTTCATCGTTCCATCCAAATTCACTCTCTACGGGGCCAAGTATCTCCTTAATGCCCTGATATTGTTTCTTGAATGTACGTACTTTACTCTAAATACTACTATTATCTATTATTGTGTTGGGTAACTTCTGTTGCATGTGTGTAAGCAATGCTTTGAGGTACCAGGGTTTGAATGTGCCACCAGGTGTTGTGAGGTATTTTCCCTCTAAGGCTAGCATGCCTTCGATTAAATGTGCATCTTCCACGAGTGTCCACTGGTGTCTATTAAATGCTCTATTCGCGCCTGACATTGCACTGTATTGGATACACAACATTAAAAAAAGTTGTTAAGCTTGATAAACTAAGGATTGTAAACAATTTTAATTTATATAGACGAACAAATAGTGATATACAATTTTTTGTCTAGTCCCATTTTAAGTTGGACAAAATGTTAAATAAACTATTTAAGCGAGAAATCACCAAGCAGAAAACATTTGTTCTGCAAGCATTTCCTGAAACTAACTCCACTCATTCGGACACCTCTATTAAATCTATATTATCCGGCTCGATACTTTCTCCTTGTGATGCAGTTGAAACTGTATCTTGATCATCGAATTCATCAAGCGAACCTTCCCTCATCTCTCTTATGATGAGGTTATTAATGTAGCTTGTAGCCATAATGATGTGGCTTTTCGTTTCCACGTTGTAGTTTCCTTTTTTCTGTAGTATTGCCCAGGTTCCCTTGAGCCTACCAAATGCTCTCTCGATTACATTCCTAGCAGAAGAATGTCTCATATTATATAATTCTTTCGCTGTCGTGGGAGCATTAGCAGCACCCCGCCTATCAGCTAGATGATACCTTTCTCCTCTATATGGTGTCAGAAATCCTTCCGCATTCGCAAAACCCGCATCACACAGGTAGTAAAACCCTGCCGACCGATGAACGCGTATTAAGAAAGGTGTATCTTAAAATTCATATATGTTGTAGTTAGGAATGATATCATTTCATATTACCGCGTGGCACTTTTACCCGCCCGGTTGTGATAGAGAATCCGTCAGTACTTGAGAATCTGCGGCTGAGCCCTCAAATCCCGCGGATATGAAAATAAATTCGCCGTTCGGGGCACAAACACCAAGAACATTTGTTGCTAGATGACCTTTCCTCGTTCGGTACCGAGGTTGGTCAACAATTGGCACTCTAACTTCGATGTAAGTGCCATCTAATGCACCGAGACAATTCTACAAAAGTATACCAGTTAGACGCGGTCTCATTGTTAAAAATTTAGTACATATAACCTTTATTTACCTTGAACCACTTTCATCAATAGTCGTTGCACTCCCTCGTTATAGGTTATGGTTTTTTTAACAGCTCCTCATGACACTGTAAAACTGCAACTAGCACTTCGTGGAAATGTCGTGAAACTGTTTCCCCCGATCGCGCCCACTAGGTTCGAACGATCCAATTTTTCACATCGTGGGCACAAATGTATAAAAACATTGCAACCATCTTAGGTAATCCCACACACCTAGTTGGCCTTAGGTCACCCCTCGTACTTAATAGTGCACATAGTTTGTTAAATGTTAGTATGTCTAGTCTAGTAAGCTCCCGACACGATCTGCCATTCATCGTTATCTGATGGAAGCAATTCATACTTCTTATCGTGTGTTTCCATATGGCTGGTTCAAGTTCCTCCTTCTCGTCGTCATTGTCAGCGTACTCGTCCATCAATGTAATAAGGCCAAGCAATTGTTGGCTATTGTCTTTTAATTATGTTTATGGTTTCTAGAGCCCTTACGGTTTCGATATCTTCGTTGTTTTACGACATGTCACTACTTTCGTACGGAAGCGCCTATATCAATGACTACCAACTAAGATGGTTACTATTACTAGTTGAACCTTAGAAGCTATATTTGTTACTAAGGTCATAGTACACAACTTTGTAAAAAGTTGTGTACTTCAACGTCATTCGTATACTTTTAAGATATGTCCGAAAGTTCATTATCGTGAATTACTGTACGATGTTCATAAAATGATAAACATTTAGTGTCTAACTGACTTATAGTAAGGTGTTTTCAAACATGAACATAGTTTTCGAAATTAACATCTACAACTGGTTAATAAAGTGCATTTTATAAATAGTTGTAACAAGTATTAAAAATTCAATTTTGAAGTTACTTAGCAAATTCCACTTTGTAAAAATTAGCTTTTTCACTATGTTATGCAAGTTAAACTTTTGAACTTTGAAATAAGTTATGAAAATTGTATTTTGAACCAAAGTTTTAGGACGGTTCACTCTCTCACCATTATTCAAATATTTCAAGTTATCAAGAAATACCTTTTTTACTAAAGTATGAACCTTAATTTTTAACTTACTGATGAATTAATTTATGAAACTTCGATTTTTAAGGAAGTTATTAAAACGATTGAATATATGAAATTTCACTTTAAAATAGTGTTGAAATATGAAGTTAAAAAAATCGAAATATAAAATTAAACTTGAAGTTTCGACAAAGTTAAGAAACTTGAAGTTTTGACAAAGTTAAGAAGCTTAACTTTCACACTAGTGTTGAAATGTGAAATAAGTTGTCAAAATTCAAATTATAAATTAAGTTATGAATCTTCATATTTTAACTTAGTTATGGAACTGAATTTTTGAAGTTGTGTTGAAATTTGTACTAAGTAATGAAACTTCAAGTTTTAAGTTAGTTATGAAATCTAATGTCCACACTAGTGTTCAAATATGAAGTAAGTTATCAAACATGGAATTATAACTAAGTTGAGAATATGAACTTTACAACTTTAGTTGAAATATGCGTTAAGTTATGAATAACGTTATGAATCTTCAAATCCTAACTTACTTATGAAACTTCAAATTCTAAGTTACTTATGGTATTGAATTTTTGAAGTACTTTTGAAATAAGTACTAAGTAATAAAAATCATATTAAGAAACATAACTTTCATAGAAGATTTGAAATATGAAGTAAGTTTTCAAACTTCAAATCCTAACTAAGTTAAGAAACCTAACTTTTGAACTTGCATTGAAATGTGAGTTAAGGTATGAAACTTCAAATTTTAACCTAGTTATGAAACTTAAAATTTTAACTAAGTTATGGAAGTGAATTTTTCAAATACTTATTAATAACTTAAGGAACTTACTTCAAATCTTAAGTAAGTGAAGAAACTTAAGTTATGAACCACTGTTAAAAATTTAACGAAGTTATGAAACTTCCAAAATCAACTAATTTATCAAACTTCAAATAGGAAAGTCTACTTTGAAGTACTGTTGAAAAGTTGATCTAATATATCAAATTTCAAATTCATTCAAAGTCCATACAAAAGCCAGAAGCCAAAGTTCATTCAAAGTCCATACAAAGTTCATGTCCATTACAAATAAGTACGAAAACTGAAAACCTACCTTCAATTTCAGTTTTGAACTTCTTCGAACACGCTACAACTTCGAACACTCGTCCTGATATAACTGTGTCACCTACAAAACAAAAATTGTTAGTAAATGTAATTAAAAAATGAAATAAGAAGAAAGAATGAAGAGTGAAGCTGAGAAAAGAAAGAACTTACCCAAAGTAAGTTATGAAAGCTTGGATTGAAACCAACGAACCTTTCTTTTTTTATAACACAATGTGCATTCAATAAGGCCAACCAACATATTCAATATGTTGGATAAAAGTCTTATCAATCAGAATATTAGGGAATAAATGTTGCAAATTAATTGGGTAGATAAAAATCAAATCAAGTACACATAGTAGGATACTTTGAAGTACACTTTCTAGGATATGGTAGATATGAACCATTAATGGCCTCACGTTTAAGACACTTCATTTCGAAATAAAACCAGCATAACTACAACTTCTAAAACCAGCTAGCCTTAGGATTGTTTAACCAACCTCACAAGTGGGAAAGCAACAAATTCAGTGAATATCATAGTCACTGAACATGGCCAAATTCATATGTACACCAAGATACAACAATATGTTGATCGGCACACATACGAATCTAGCACGAAAGTTCAACAATCTACTATCAACATTAGTATCAGTAAAGCATCACAGGCCAGGGACATCAAATTATCAAAAAAGAATGCATCATTGAGCGGTTTTATTCAAAGCAAACAATCAACATCATTGGCAATTACACAATACAGAAGAAGATAAAGCATGCTGGTTTTAAGTCGATCAGAAGGAAGAGAAATACAGACATCATTGGCCGAAGAGAAAGAGTAACCTTCAAGTTGTAGGAAATGGTATAAACATGAGTTCCATTGAGGTTAAACCTCAATGAAACCAGGAAATCCCTTCACCAATACAACCTAAACATAAACAAATGACAAACAAATGATAAATCGAATCAAAACAATAACAACAATAAAGAGTAAAGATGAGACAATTACCTTCAGTATGTCGGCTTCGATAACGAACATGTTATAGACAACATTATTAGCATAACATTCTTTGAAGATTAAGCTCGCAGAATGATACACATCAATACACTCACCAATATAACCTAATTTAGAAGCAAACAAGTTAGTTTTAAAAACAGTGACCATATGAAATACAAACAGACAAAGGAAATGTACAGATAGGTGAAACCCTAACTCCATATCGAAATCCTAGTGACAAAATAGAGGAAAATAGGTGAAACTCGTAACACAAAAAAATTATAAACGACACATATTTCGACATGGATATACAAAACAGAGAGAAATCGCAGACATACACATATAGAAAACAAAACGAGCCGAAACCTTAACTCACCATCTTCAAGAAACCAACAGATCTAGACATGGAAATCGAAAATAGAGAGAAACCAGAGTGAAATCACAGAGTAATACATATAGGAACAAAAAGTAACAAAAACCCTAACTCACCTTGGTTACGAAACCGACAGATCTCGACATGAAAATCCGAAATAGAGAGAAACCAGAAAGAAATCACAGAGAAATACATATACAAACAAAAAGTAACAGAAACTCTAACTCACCATGGTTAGGAAACCGACAGATCTCCACATGCAAATCGAGAACAGAGGAAAACCCGAGAGAAATCGCAACGAAACACGAATACAACAAAAGGAGACGAAACCTAACTCACCATCTTGAAGAAACCAATAGATCTGGACATGAAAATCAAGAACATAGAGAAACAGAGAGAAACCATAAACAAAAACCCACCCTAAATCGAAGAAACCATCCAGTACCAGACACTAAACGATAAAGAAAATAACAGAGAAAATGAGAGAGATGAAAAATACCAAAAACCAAAGGAAATCGAAGAAACCATCGAAAACCAAAGAGAAACAAGAGAGAAAACGAGAGAGAAAACGAAAATACCCAAATGGAGTTTGAACGACAGTGAAAAAGAGTAGGTGGGGCGCGCGTGAAGTGTGCGAGTAAGTGGCCGCGAACACTGCGAGTAACCCGGTCGTGTAAGCGTCGTCTTCACGCGCCAAGTTGCAACGTTTAAATAACCCAGCGGCCAAAACGCCAGCCCAAACGCGCCCATATAGGTTAGCAAAGGTATAAAAATTGATGTAAACAAAATGAGAATACTCTTTACCTGTGTTTGAGTTCTTTATAATGGAAAGTGGAAACTAAAAATTTAGCAGCCAACTGATGTAATATTGTACTCATGATTTTTTCAATTTTGGAGTTTTTAAGTAAAATATAAAATGAGGGATCGAACCAACCCAGGATTGGATTTTTTTTTTTTTATAAGTCATCTAGATATCATTTTTTAAAATGTCGGTTTAACTATGTTCGCCTCGACTTTGACTTTGATGTATGGAATGAAGGATTAGAACTGTGCTCTAAAAAAATATGTAAAGTTTGTTGGTTTGCATTTTTTTTTTTTTTTGAAAGATAACATTGCATTAAGACAAACCATCAACAATACACCCTAAACCTTCACCCTCCAATTTGGAGGCCACATCGGGGGAGGACCCCCTCCAAAACGCATAATCTCCCGTAGCTGGGGAAGACAAAAAGTTCCACATAACCAAATTCTTCACAAGGGCTTTTAGCTAACAAATTAGCCACCCAATTTTAAGCTCTAGAACAATGGAAGAAAGAAACATTCTCAAGCCTTTGAGAAAGAAAACCAATGTCAACAATAACATTGTTAAATTCAGATAAATCCCTAACCCTGCCAACCAACGCTTAGATCACTCCTTTTGCATCAGATTCCAGAAGAAGGGGGGGACTCCAAGGGCAAGACTCCAAAATGTTTTTCAGCCCCTCTTTGATCGCTACAACTTCAAGAAATTTGATCGCATAATTCTAATACCGGATTTGACTTCCTCAGTAATCGGCTTCCCTCTGCAAATCACGAACAATTCAGCCAATCTTCCCAAAACCGGACTTAGGACAGACCGAAGCATCGGTATTAAGCTTCCAGCATCCCTGCGGGGGAGGATTCCACCGTCCATCCTTCGAAACCCGCCCTCTCTCATCATCTCTAGATCCACCTGCAAAAGAGACATCAAAAGCATTAATCATATTAGCCACTCTAGACCGGAGACTAAGGAAGTTGAAAGGTCATTTTCTGGTCAAGGCCTCGTTCCTATTGATCCATAAACTCTAAATGATAATCAACGCCTTAAACCTATCATTTCTCCCGATTCTTGAACAAATCCCCTCCCAGAAATCAACACCTTTGTCCACCCTCTTAAGTAAGTCTTTAAAATTGTCAAAAGAAGGAAAAAACTCCATCCACAATCTGATGGAATTCTTACACTTTTTCAACACATGCATATTAGACTCTTTCCTCCTAGAGCATAAGGGGCATCTAATGTCAATATCAATTTTGCGACCATAAATATTACATCTATTCGGGATCGCATTCGCAATCACGTTCCAGGCCCCAATCTTAATTTTTTGGGAGACAAGGCGTATTCCAAAAGCTATCCCACACCTGGGCTTTAACAGAACCTCCCATGGTCGAGGCTAAACCCCGATTAGCAAGATCCAAAGACAACTAATAGGCACTCTTAACCGAGAAACAACCATTAGAACAATTCTTCCACATAATCTCATCTCCCCCTCCCCCCCCACTTAGAGGAGTGCTAAAGATCACATCAGCATCCTCCGAGCAGAAGCTTCCTCTAATCACATCCTCTTTCCACTTACCATTCTCATTTATAAGATCATGACTATTCTATTCCCCCAGTCTCTAGGAACATAAATAACAAAAGGATTTTCACCTTCTAGCTACCCAAGGATCACAGCCGACCCCAATATCAGCACCATTACCAACTTTCCATCTATAACCCTGAGTGAATAACTCTATACCCCCACAGGATACTCCGCCAAGCATAACCGGGATTACTTCCCAAACATGGCTTAAGAAAATTACCATCTTTGAAATATTTCTCCGAAAGCAATCTACCCAGAAGGTTATCAGGATTCCTCAGAATCCTCCAATTGTTCTTAGCAACCACAGCTTGATTAAACAAAGAAAGATTTCTAAACCCCAAGCCACCAGAGTTTTTCCTCTTGCAAAGATTTTCCCATGCCACCCAGTGAGCTTTACTCCTATCCCCCCCCCCCCCCCACTTCCCCACCAGAATCTAGCTCACTCCAGGCTCTCATTAACGGACTTGGGAAGTTTAAAACAACTCATCGAGTAAGTGGGGATAGCTTGGCCCACCGCTTTGATCAAAACCTTCTTGCCCTCTCTCGAAAGCAAGTTTCCCTTCCACGCTTGCAAACACCTCTCCAGCCGCCCCCTAATTGAGCTAAAAAGAGCTTTTTTATCTTTATGGTTTTGTGGCGGTATATACCCAAATGGACCCCCAAATTATTGTTGATCTTAACCCCCAAAATTTTTCTTAGGACAGACGCCCTAATTTTTTCGAATGCAGCCACTAAATAAGACCCCCGACTTATCAAAATTAACAATTTGACCAGATGTCATCTTATACAATACAAAATCTCTTTGATTTTGTAGCAACCCTCCTCATCCGTCCTGAAAAAGATCAAACTATCATCACCAAAGAATAAATGAGAAATACCGGGGCAAGAATGATTAATTTTAAGGATTTTGAAAGAGTTAAGAGAATCTTCCCTGTTAAGAAGCACAGATAAGCCCACCGCACAAATCAGAAACAAGTACGCGGAAAGAGGGTCCCCCTGCCTTAGCCCTGTTTGCGGCGAAAACTCCCCAAAAGGAATACAGTTGATCTTCACTGCATACCTGACAGAAGAAATACATAGGCCCTTTTGACTTTCTTTTTTCAAACAGGTCACTGTTAACCATATGCCCTTTTAACTTTTTGTCACTAAATTCAACCCATTTTAATCCTTCACCATACAAAATTTCCTTTCCACTTATTTCAGCCTCCTTCTAATCTGTCAGGCCCAAGCCCAAAATTTCCTTTCCTTTAATTTCAACCTCCTTCTGATTTGTCAGGCCCAAATCCACTAGCCCACTTGAGGTAAAAGCCCCCTCCCTCCATGTCTTAAGCGTCACCCTTAGTCCAACTCCCTCTAAAATCATCGGCCCACTATTGTCCGACCCATTACCCTTTCCCAAACCAACTGACACATTCTTGACCGGGCAGCTTGAAGCACTGTGTCCCAATCTTCCACAACCTCTACTGAAATCATGTAGCTTCTCGTAGGAGATTCGAGACTATTTTTCTTCAGCAGCTTCCCCACTCTTCACCTTGATTGCTCTTCTCTGAGGATTTGAAATATTGAGTCTAACTCTAATCCAAATGAATTTTCCTCTATTCCGATTATCCCTTTCTCGATCCCAATTAACAAACTGTCCCAGCAAATTAACCATCCTTCGTGCTCCTCCTTCTAAATGACAGGCTGGCGGAACATCGTGGATTTAAACCCAGAAAGAAGCCTTGTTAAAAACCATCTCTGAGATCCTTATTCCCCCACTCATATGCTCAAACAGAATCTGGGCATTATCGAAAATCCATGGCCCTCTTTCCACTGCCCTCTCTTTGATAATTTTACAATTAAAGGAGCAAAGAAACATATTACTACCCATCACTTCAATATTGACCTTATACTCAACATTCCATATTTTATGAATAATTTTCCTAAAAGCATATGAACTTATCACCTTATAAGTGAGTACCTTGCAGACAAGGTCATTCTCAAGTTTTTCTTTGAATTCAGAAATTACCTCGTCGTCCAAAACGAAAACGTCTTCCTCTTCTTCCTCTCCCAGGGCCAAACCTTTCATAAGTTCTGCAAAATCTTCCAAAACCATAGCTAAAAGACCACTCCAGTCTCAACCTAGCCCCTGCAATAATCACTTGTAACGACTCTACCTTTCCCCTCAAAACAGCCCCCCAAACTCCTCACAAGGAGGACCCCAGCCTCTCAATGTTTCTTTAGAGAGAAAACTCGAGACCCGTATTTGCATTTTTTTTATATTATAGTTTTTTTGTCACTAATTTCCTTACCATGGTTATTGTTTTTCCTAATGAAATATTTGAATTATTAGTCAACTTCTTAAAAAAAAAAAAAAAAAAAAAAAAAAAAAATCCCCCAATGTACTTTTATTGTTTTTTTTTTAGTTTCACCCCGAACCTGTTCTACTGCACAACTATCATGGTATTGTCTAGTAGTCAAGTAATCAAGAAGAATCTTGAGATACTTAATTGGTTCAATTTATGGTGGTCACCTACTTAAAATTTTTTTGATATACAAATGTTGTAAAGTCAGACGGTAGGTCTCGTGACAATAATGGAGATATGCAAATTAGTTTAGTCAATCTCGAATATCAAAAAAAAAGAAAATTAATTTTACTATTCAATCTATTGTAAGGCAAAATTGGTTTCTTTCAATATTTAAAATCCATCTCTGAATTTCACTGATGAAATCTTCACGTGAGTAATAGTTCTCTTTTCAACAGTAAAATTGTTCCACGTCCCAATAAATTTGGTAAATTTGATGGTTCAATTTTACTGTTCATGAAATTACTAATTCGGATTTTTTATTCACTCAACCTTGTAATTTCAAAGTATAGATTAGGCTCTGTTATTTTTTTACAAAATAAATAAATAAATAACGAAGGATAAAATTAATATTTAAATTACACGCTTAGAGGGATGTTTAGATGTAGTTTTTAAAAAGTAGTATTTACTAATTACTCTTAAAAAAAAAAGGGATAATCAGATAAATGTGTAAGTTTTGAAAAATAATTTAAATAAAGTCTAGTTTTTTAAGACTTTAAATTTATGTTTAAATTTTAATTTCTAATTAAAATTTATAAATTAAAAAATTTACTTTGGCAATAATATCCATATAATTATTATTATTATTTTTTTTTTATTTACAATCATATAACAACCTTGTGAAAATAATATTCAATTAAATTTTAAATAGATGAAAGTAATAACTTTGATCAAATTCATTCATTTTTTAATGGACAATTTTCGAAAAATTAAAAGAATCAACAATTAATACTATTTTAAAAATTAAAACGGATATTTGAAAGTTCATCAACAAATGGGGTACATAGATGTAGACATAAATGAAGAATAATGAATGAGAAGTAAAATCAGAATTAAAAAGATAAATAATTCGCCTACAACATCGATAACTAAAACACATTCTTTAGCTCTCCTCTCCTATGTTTTTTATATTTTTTTAAAATTTGGAGTACATAATATTCACGTCCATAGATTCTTTCGTAATGAGCCTCTAAGTTGTGTTTTGTTAGCACAACTCATTGTACATTTTAAATGTTATATTATAAATAGAATCTATATTTCACACTGATGTTGTTTTCAAAAGATCTATTTTTTTTTAATTAATGTTAATACGAGTTCTTTATTATATTTAAAAAATATATATAAAAAGATATTCTAATGATGCAGAAGAGTATTATCCTAAACTAATAAGTTTTTAACTAAAAAAAATACACCTTGAATAAAGTTTGCATAAAATTGAGTATCAATATTATTGTATTTGATGGACATTTGAATCAAAAAAAAAATAAAAGTTTAGATGCAAATTTGATTTTTGAGAAAAATTAGAGAAATTTTATTTTAAATATTAGGCGTTAAACTTTTTAAAAATGTTATAGGGTAGGAAGAAAAAAAAATCCATGCCACACGAATTTCTTTATTTTGTTTTTTTATGTACATTGATGTACATATATGTACCTCAATCTTAGTAGGGTAGGTAGCAGGTATAGATTTTTATACTCATATATAAGTATTATATTGTACGTATGATGTGTTATAGTATAAATTTACTTGTTGATATATATGTGTCCTATAAATTTACTTGTTATAGTATGATATATTCGACTTTATTTAAACATAGGTGTGCATGTAGTATGCATTGGATATATACGTATAAGTAGTGCAAATTGAATATATGTTTTGATTTTTAATAGGTACCAATAAGTACAATGCATAATGCATCAGCTTGAATATGTACGATTATGTATAAGGTGGTATAATCTAATTTTAGATATTCAGAGAATAGATTACATATGATCAGATAAAATTTATTTTGAAAATTAAATTCAATAATTTAAAAAATCAAAAAAGAAAAAGTTAAAGAGATATTTTATTTGTTTACAAAATAGAATCTTTAATTAATTTTATTATTGTTTTTCATTATTGTTTTTAACAAACTTGTTGATGTCTTATTTAATTTTTTTTTGAATTGAAAACAAATATTAGATATTTAGAATATTGATGAGGATAAGATTTTCAAAATTTTATTTTGAAAATTGAATCCAACCATTTTAAAAGTTGAAGAATAAAAAATTGGTTAAAATGAGATATTTACTCCTTAATCTTAAGGTGGAATTTTAGGGTGGAGTTATTTTATTTTTATTATTTAATATATTAATTTTTTTGAAATGTATTTAATATATTAATTAATAAATGGCTCTATGGTATTTTGGAAATATAAATATCATCTCACTTACTAGGATTTTGATTTTGACAAAAATTTAAAGTCAAAAAAATTATAGACCTACCCTCGATAAGTTTGGAAAATATAGACAAATTTTAGTATTTTCCTAACAAAAATTAAGAAATTTACTATACATAGCTAGTTTTGATTTGTCTCTAATAATTATAGCACATCTTTTTTTAAAATTCATTTATAGCACAAATTGGTTTTATTTTTAAAAACTTCTAATCTATCCTTCCCTAATCACATCCTTCCATCCTTCGTTTTTCTAATCCATCATATGATAAGAGAAACTGAATAAATGAAATAGTTTTGGGTCAATTGGATTGGTATACAACGGTGGTTGACAACTACGACAACTAGTTCTTCATTTTTTTCCAGAGAAAAAATCTTTAAACACATCTCTTTATTTCTAGATCTACGGAATTAGAAATCTCCGTTCGCAAAAGAGACGGAATCTTTTCTCATGAAGAGAAGAGTTTTTCAATTAGGTATAACACTCATCATTTTCCATCGGCGACCACCACATGCCGCCACTGACACCACCAAGCTCCAGGCACTAATTCTAATTAAAGACTATCCTCGAATTGATTGAAGGGCTACTAGTGAACCAATTGAAAACTATCAATGCACTGATAGAAATGAGAGTGATAGACTAAAGCAAAAATGATAGAAATGAGATTGATATACGAGGAAGTTTTAGTATTTTTACCTAAACGAGACTATTTTTTCGGTATACATGTAATTACTTTTCAAAATGTGCTATTGATGTATTTATTTGGTTTTTTTTTGCTATACATTAAAAATTACCCAAAAATTAAAACTCAAAATAACTCTTCATTTCAAAACCACTTAAAATAACTCCTCATTTTAAAATTCACTCCTATTTCTTGTGTACTCATTTTAAAATTCACTCCTATTTCTTGTGTACACATGTATGCATTATTAAATGTATTTTGATATTGCAAATAAATCCACTCCTATTAATAATTTTATTTATGTAAATAAAATAATCTTATTAAGTTACTAGATAAAATAAAGTTTCATTTAGATTGTTTTTTTATCTCTCACACACGTATACCACATGCCACTGAATTTTGTTGTATTGGTGTATACTCATGAATCGAAAAGACTTAAGTTCCATTCTCCACTCTACTGTTGAACTAAAAATTTCATTATGAAGTTTGAAGTTAATATTTTATTGAGTTATTCGATAAAAATAAATTTTAAAAAAAGTAAATTAGTCATTATAGTGAGGGAAAATTGCACAAACCACCCATAAACTATGATGCTTGTAACAATTAAGTTCTTAAACGTCCAATTTGAAGAACTACATCCCATAAAGTGTTGCAATTAACTGCTTTAAGATAATTTTAAGAGATTTTCAAATATGTAAAGAGGGTAAAATTGTCAAAAAAATATTTAGTCTTTTTTTGTCTTTCTAAAAGTTTATAACTAGATAAATTCATAATTTCTTACTTTTTATAAATTTATAATGGAAAATTTATAAATTAATGAATTTTTTAAATGTGTATATTTGTTAATTAATGAGTCTTTTCTATTATAGCAATTTTCTCAAGAAGATTTTAAAATTAAAAAATATAAATCTTTATTGGTTATTCATTTTTAATGAAATTATTAAAATTTTTTGATTTTTTTTGTTGAGTTACGGTCAGTTATAGCGTTTGAAATTTTCTATTTAATGTTATATTAATAATTAATTATATTTTATGTCAATAAAAAACAAATGATTCAAATTTTTTTTTTTGATAATTAATCATTTTTTTAAAAAAAAAAATCTTGTAAAAATTATTAGGATAGTGAAAAGACCCATTAATTAACAAATATACACACATTTAAAAAACTCATTAGTTTACACAATTTTCATTATAAATTTGTAAACAGATAAGAAGTTTTGAATTTCTCTAGTTATAAGTTTTTAGAGAAACAAAAAAAAGGACAATTTTACCATCTTCACCCACGTGAAAATCTCTTAAAATTAACTTAAAGGTGTTAATTGCAATACTTTTCAAACTTTAGAGGAGGTGATTGGTCAAATTAAAAGTTTAAGAACTTAATTGTTACAAACATCATACTTTATGGGTGGTTTGTGCAATTTTTCCTTATATTAAATTTGAAATTAATAGGAATGAAATTAGATTCAATAATCTTAATAATTTTAATGCGAGCATAGGGTTAAAGAGAGAGCCCTATAATAAAAAAAAATTATATAGATTTTTTTTAATATTTATATTATGACTAATTTTATTAAAATTATTATTTTTAAAGTTTGGGGACTATAATTGGACAATTTAAAGTTCATGACCAAATAAAACAAATTTGAAAGTCTAAAGACTAAAATTGAATAGTTAAAAGTTTAGATTTCAAAATAGAGCAAAATTTAAAATCTAGAAACTAAAATGATATTTAAGTATATATTTTTTCGCGTTTTTTTTTATAATTTCCACAATTCTTGTTTTATAAATTTAAATTGACGAGTCCCAATAGCTGACACAGTTGATTGAAGACTTGTACTTTGAAAGTATGCTCCCTCATGTCCCAGTATCAAAACTCACCCGGTGTCTTCCGGTGTCTGCTTTTATTTATAACAATTTTCTATGTTATGTCACATTTAAAAATGAGAGATTATATCCAAATAGACTCTTAGGCAACTAATCCATAAAATCTACACATCTACTACAAGAAAATAGCTCTTCGGTTACGAGAGAATCGGCGTCAAAGAAAAAAAATCTGTGGTTGAAAGAAAAAGTTTGATATTGAGCAAAGGCGACTGAGTCAGCACGGACGTATAAAAAAGATTGGGCTTCGGCGACATAAATATTTCTGTCGCAGAAGCCCAACCATTTTTTATTTTTTAATGAGCAAAGGCGACATCAATATTTCAGTCGCATTTGCCTGATATTTTCCACCCAAAACAAATTTTGAGCAGAAAAATGACTGGGCTTTGGCGACAGAACCGTCACTCTGTCGCCGAAGTCCAACCATTTATTATTTTTTTAATGGGCAAATACGATAGAGCCTTATTCCGCCACATTTGTCCCCGATTACAGAATGTAGAACTCACCATTTCCTCTCCCAAAACCTCTCAAATCTGCCACCCCCATCGCTGCCGCTTCCACCTGAAACCGCCACCGCTCTCTCATTTCTCAACCGCAACCTCCATCTCTCTTCAAAAGGTAAGATTATGTGTTTATTTCGTTTGAACTGCTATCTCATTGGTTAAATTTGTTTCAACTTATAGATTATGTGTTTAATTTTGTTAGATTATGAATGAAATTAGTTTCATTCCTTAGAAATTAGGTTTTGTTTTTAGTTTATGGTTTTAATTTTTAGTTTTTAGAATTAGGTTTTTGTTTATAGTTTTTGGAATTAGGGTTTAGGTTTTTGTTTTTGTTTAGTTTTTATAATTAGGTTTTTGTTTATAGTTTAGTTTTTAGAATTAGATTTTTGTTTATAGTTTTTGGAATTAGGCTTTAGGTTTTTGTTTTAGTTTAGTTTTTAGAATTAGGTTTTTGTTTATAGTTTTTGGAATTAGGCTTTAGATTTTTGTTTTAGTTTAGTTTTTGGAATTAGGCTTTAGATTTTTGTTTTAGTTTAGTTTTTAGAATTAGGTTTTTGTTTTTATTTCTTAGAATTAGGTTTTTGTTTTTAGAATTAGGTTTTAGTTTTTTGTTTTTAGAATTAGGCTTTAGTTTTCATTTAGTTTTAAGTTTTAAGTTTTAAGTTATATGATTACGAATAATTAGTTAATAGTTTTTAGAATTAGGTTTTAGTTTTAATTTAGTTTTTAATTAGTTTTTAGCTTTAGCTTTATGAATTACTAGTTTCTAGTTTTTAGATTAGGAATTAGGTATTAGTTTTTTGTTTTAAGACTATGAATTAGGTTTTTTATTTTTTGTTTTTTGTTTTTTAGTCTTTAGATAAATTAATTCAGCACATTCTAATAAATTTGTTTACACGAATCATATGTAGGATTATTCGTTCAAACAACAAAAGGAGTGTATTACATTAATTTTGAAGATAATATGAATAAACATTGGATTAGAAATATGGAAAAATTAACTTCTGAATACGCCGAAGAAACAGTTTTTAGGATTGACTAAGAATCATGTGAATCGTGTCGGCCTGCTTAGATGTCCTTGTAAAAAATGCATGAATAATTCATGGCATTCTATCGAAGACGTAGAACAACATCTGTTGATTCATGGAATGTTACCATTTTATGTGCATTGGGTATATAACGGTGAACCTGTGGATTTATCTAGATTAGAACGTCAAAGACATTTGAAATGTTAAATGGATAATATAATGAAGGAAGCGTATCTACGAACCAATATTCATGAGTCTGTTGATCACAACAATGCCAACGCAGACATAATTGAAATGTTAAATGATATCAATCGCGAGAGTATTGAAACAGAATATATCGTTGAAAATGACCAGACATTTGAAATTAATAATCTAAGCATTGGTGAGGAAAGCGAGCGAATGAGAAAAATAGATAATATTATGAATGAAGCGTGTGAACAATTTTTCCCTAGATGTACGAGATTCTCTTCGTTACACTTTTTGGTCAAGCTTATGTAATTGAAGGTCATTAACAGGTGGAGTGACAAATCATTCGATGAGCTGTTGAAGTTCTTGAACAATGCATTTTCTCAAGTTAATCCATGCATAGTTGGTTTGTTTTACGAAGTAAAACGCAAATTGCGTGATTTAGGATTAACTTACGATACAATTCATGCGTTCAAGTACGATTCCATACTTTATAGGAATAAGTATAAAGACCTTGATCGGTGTTCGATATCTGATGAATCTCAATATAAGGTAATAGCCCGGAAAGGGACAAAAATTTCGCATAAAGTGTTGCATCATTTTCCATTAATTCCAAGACTTAGGCGAATGTTTGAGTCGAAACTAGGCGCTTCATATATGAAATGACATAAAGAGAAGCGTATTGAAGAATATGGAGTATTAAGACATATAGCCGACGTTGAAGGATGGAAACATTTAGATCGAGAATTTCCTGACTTCGCATTTAGATGCTCGAAATGTTCGTCTTGGATTATCTTCTGCGGATTCAACCCCTTCAGGAATATGAGTACTTTGTATTCCGTTTGGCCAGTCACAATTGTGTCGTACAATCTTCCACCGTGGAAATGCATGAAGGAAACTAATTTCATCATGACTTTGCTAATTCCTGGTCCGAAATCTCCTGAGAAAGAGATTGATGTTTACTTACAACCTTTAATTGAAGAATTGAAGAAATTATGGAGTAATGAGGTTCCCACGTACGACGCTTTCAAAGAAGAAGAATTCAAACTTCATCCTGCTTCTTGTGAACTATAAGTGATTTTCCAGCTTATGGAGATTTATGGGATGGAGTACGAAAAGCTATCAAGCATGCCCTGTTTGTAAGGAACAAACGTCAAGTGTTCGAATTAGAGGGAAAATTGCTTATACCGGGCGTCAACATTACCTACCAATGAATCATTCTTGGCGCAAAAGTAATCTTTTTAATGGGAAGTCTGAACTTTTTGAACCTCTTGAATCATGGGATGGGGAAGAGATTTTAGACCAACTAAGTATCATTAATTTTTCAATTTTAAGTAAACATCCATTGAAACAAGTTAAGAAAAGGAAACAAAGCTCAGATAACAATTGGAGGAAAAAAGTATATTCTTCAAGCTACCATAGTGGTCAAAAATTATTAATACGACATAAGTTAGACGTGATGGAAAAAAATGTGTGCGACAACTTGCTTGGAACCATATTGAATATTGAAGGAAAGACTAAAGACACGTTTAATGCTCGATTGGACATGCAAGATCTTAAAATACGAATATATTTACACTTAAAGAGGTTTGGTGACAAGTTAGTGAAGCCGCACGCCACTTATACTCTAACAAGTTAAGAGAAATTGGAAAACTTCATAAAATCAGTTAAATTTTTTGATGGATTTGGATCAAACATTTCTCGATGTGTCGGTTTGAATGAAGGAAAGTTGAATGGTTTGAAAACACACACTGCCACATTTTGCTACAACGACTAATCCATGTGGTGTTAGAAAATATTTACCGAATGATAATGTAAGTACTACTATTACTGAGTTCTGTAGGCACTTCTCAAATTTATGTTCGAAGACGTTACATGTAAGTGAGTTGGATCGCCTACAAAATGACATAATAATAATTCTTTGCAAATTGGAAAAAGTCTTCCCACCAGCATTTTTCGACGTCATGGTTCACTTGGTTGCTCACTTGTCGCATGAATGTAATGTTGTTGGGTCAGTTAACTACAGTTGGATGTACCTTTTTAAAGAAGTTTAGGTACTCTTAAGGCTCATGTTAGAAACAAAGCGAGGGTAGAAGGTTGTATAGCAGAAGAATATGTGATGAATGAGTTTTTAAACTACTGTTCGTCATATTTTAACGAGATGCAGACCAGGCTAAATGAAACAGATAGGAATGAAGATACTAATCTGAATATCGAAATATTTGGTGAATGTAAGGTCTACAGACAAAATGTCCGTCCATTATGCATGGCAGCAAATCTCATGTTGAATCTATTTGATAAGAAGAGGTTGCATTGATATATTCTAAATAATTGTAATGAAATATGTACTTATTTGCGCCAACATCTACAGTTGATTCGACCAACTGTTCAAACATCTGATGAACTATATAAAAAACACTAACAAGAGTTCCCTGAGTGGTTCAGAAAAGAAGTTCTTGAATTGTGAAAGAATGACAATAAGTATAATGATTTATATGCAATGGCTATGAGACCTAATTCTCTCTACTGCTCGTATACTACTTGTATAGTGAAAAAAGTTCGTTATAATACAATAACGAATGATGTTGGTCATGTTACACAAAATAGTGGCATGATGGTTGAAGGTGAAGGTGATAGTTTTGATGGCTCGAACAACTTTTACGATGTACTTACTGATGTCCTAGAAGCTTAATTCGTGAGCGCGAGAAAAGTGATGATGTTCAGATGTGACTGGTTCAACACGAACAAAAAGAAAGGAAGATATCAAAGTCATTTTGGGATAAGAACGATCAATACATCAAAATATTGGTTTAAAAATGAGCCATTCATCCTAGCTAACCAAGCGAAACAAATTTTCTACATAGACGATCTGAAACATGAAAAAGATGTGGGATGTCCAATAAAAGTATGTGGGATGTCCCTGAGAAGGAAAATAATGAAGTTGGAGAATGACTAATGGATCAACTCGAATGCATAGTAATTGAAGGCAGAAATAGAGTGGAAGAGTATTTAGAAGACAATTTGATATATTGGTTCGATGTTGAGCCAACAATAATGGAGCAATCTGTGAATGATGATGAAGAAGATGAAAATAGATTCATTAATGACGAAGACAAGGACGATGGAATCAATAGTAATTATGAAGATTAAGTGTTAGTTTAATTGTTTATTTCATTCTCTATACATTATTTCAATTTGACTTACGAAAAACACTACTTATAATAATTGCAGGTTATCATTATGCCTAATACATCGAGACATCTTACTGACTCGGTTTTTTACGAAATAGAAGGTAATACAGATCTTGATTTCCTACCTGCTACAATCGCTACTCAATCTGGTACTCAAGCTACAGGTAAGATCGAGTTCTTATAAATTTTATGTATGACGTTAAAATGTTCACATCTCATAGTTTATTTTTTGGATGTAGGTAGTAGTAGTAGTACTTGTTAATGAGGACCGCCAAAGGGTGAAAACTTGAACAAAATGGTCGCTAAGGAGGGGCGGCTAAAAGTTCAATTTAGTGAAGAGAACAAGAGGGCAGTTGGAAAGAACGCCAACACACTAAGTAACCAGCTTGGAGTACTCGTTCGACAGTACTTTCTTGTGCAGGTAGCAGATTGGTCGCAAATTACATCGACAAAAAAGGAATTTGTAAAACAAAACCTCTTGGTAATTAATCCTTACATTTACATTTAAGTATTCAATGCACTTAATGATATTAATTTCATGTGTTTACACCCCTTGACAGACTCACTTCGACCTCGATTTGGATAATAAGCTCATAAGCTATGTAATCGAGGATCTGATGAAATCCCGATTGAAAGATCATAGATACACATTTTACACACATTATTGATATGTTATATGCTTAAATATATTTATTTTATTATGTAATCTTCTTTGTAAATGAAGTTAACTTTTTTTCCTTTTGTTTTAGTAAACAACCAGTGGAAGAACGAATGAATAGGTCTCATTGTACCGTAAGCGACATCCAAGACTAGCACTACTTATGCAACCAGTGGGCGTCTCAGAATGGAAAGAAAAACACGAATGGGGAGTTAAAGCAAGAGTCGTCATGTCATACAACCACATCAACTATAGCCTATATCGTTCGTATCTATTATCGAAGAGGTACAACCCTCTTCTTTCTTTCTTAATACGTGTTTGTAATTGATTTCTGCAATATTAACTTCAAAATAAATACCATTTTTGAATTTAGAGAGTCGCTACTGGACATTATCCCATTAGTCCCGTCGACGCATTCAAGGCATTTCGTTGCAAAGATGCAAATGGTGAATGGATTAATGAGGAAGCGATGGAGAGATATGTAAGTTATGAACTTAATTATTAAATTAAAGTAATTTTATTTCAGGGGCGCCACTAACATAAAGTAATTTCTTGTTTATGTAAGAGAAGATGGATGCATTAAGGGAATCATCGATAACATCAGGGACCCCATTAACAGAGGAAGCAATATGAGGAAGGCAAGCAGACGACATAAGAGGCACGACGTACTTGCCACCTGAGAAACGAGGAAGAACTCTTTTTCCTCTTAAGCTAGTACTACATCTCAACGAGATCCTGAAACTGAGAGGTTATTATTGGAGAACGTGAAACTGAAATAACAGGCCAAGGAGTTGACCGAAAAGCAGTATATGATCATAGACAACCAAGAAAGGATGAACGCCGCACTAGAGGCAATGCAGAGGATGCTCGGGGGCAGTGTCAGACCATTTAAGTGAAAGGTACACAATATTCCCAACTTATCTTAACTTTCTTTTCACATAAGTTCTAAGAATGATGGCTATCCTGCAACAAAGTTAGCCATCATTTGAACATCGTTTCTATGAATTATGTGTCGTGGCTATCCTGCAGCAAAGATAACAACTAATTGAAATGAATTGAACTGCTTTTGACAGGTTTTATTTTCGGTAACATGAAAATACACAGTTATGTTGCCCGATTTTCTTTAGAATTCAATGATTTAAGTTGTTGCGAACTCTAATTGAAATTCTTGTTTATTGCAGAGATACGATGAGTTCGTTGGACCAGCACAAGGAAGGACCCGTTCGACGTCTACCCAATTCGTCATGTTTCGTATAGAGATAGTTCTTAATCATTCAGTTAGGTTCTTTATTTTTCTTTTAGTGTTCCTGTTATGGATTGTATTAAGCTTATGTAATTCTGTTATAAATTCTATTTACTTCTATATATATGATGATGGACGTTTACCTTTCGTCACAAATGTTTGAATTCTACTATTTCATTTTCATTATTAACGTTTTATAACTTGTTTTTATAGTTTGAATGTTCAAATGACTTAAACATTTTCAATTAAAGACATAATTTTCAAGGATTTGCAACTATTAACTACCATTTTAAAAGATTTATCAAAAAAAAAACAGAGAGAAAATGTGACGCAGGCTGCGTCGTCGCATTTTCCTACCAAATGCGACGAAGACCAACCTCCATCGCATTTGGCATCTACAATGACAAAATAATATGATGTCGCTGGTGGTAGGCAAAGGCGACAGAAGTGACCTTCGTCGCCTTTGCCTTATTCGCCGACAGAGAATACTTCTTTCACCCGTGAAGAGCAAAGTCGACGAAAGTAAAGTCTTTGTCGCATTTGGCTTCGCCGACGAGGAAAATGCGATGAAACTGGCGACACAAAGCTCTCTATCGCAAAAGCCAAATGCGACGAAATTTGACCCCTTCGGTGACAGAATGCTCTAACACCGAAGGCGTCATTCCTTGTAGTGATCTAAATAAGCTTTTATATATAACTACTCTTTAAAAATCTACCTCCAAAAAATCTTTTGCTGGCAACTACTTTGTAAAAACTACATCCAAACAAACTTTTGCCTACAATTGTTTTTTAAAAAATTACATCAAAACAAGTTATTGATTGTCATCCTATTCTAAAAACTAAAATGAGAACATCTCATCACTATTTGTGCAATTGAAATGGGGAATCCATCTAACCTCAGACGACACAATCTAAGCCTTTCAATAATTTATAGAAAATGGAAAGATTTATTAAAATTCAAATCATCAAACAAGTTAAAAAAAATAACAAAATTTATAATAAATTATTTAAGACAAGGAAATAAATTATTAAACTAAATAAGGTATGAATGTTCAATAAGTTACACCATGTCTTTTTCCTCAACAACATGTTGTGCTAAATTGAAAAGTTACGTTGTATTTTTTTTTCTTTTTTTCTTTTTTTTTTTTCGTGTACAAGTTGAGGAGGAGGACAACAAACTCTACAAAGAAGGCACTACGAAAATTCGAACTACAGAAAAGTTATATTGTCTGTTTCATAAGTTGTTGTATAAAACTATCAATATTCACGTCAGAGCTTCCCCCTACATATCCATGGCTTCTTTAGCTCGTTCTCTCCACATCTTCGAATTCTCTCTAATCTCTTTATTATTCCCCTCCTCCATAACTTCATCGATACACTCCACAATTTGTTCCCGTTTGCAAATTCGGTCGTTTTTGTCAACGACTGTCACTCTCTTTCCGATCCTCCACACGTCCTCGACGTACTTCGCATTGGTCGGTTGGTCCAACCATTGCGGCATAGCCACCAATGGCACGCCCAAGCACAACGCTTCGAGCGTGGAGTTCCAACCGCAGTGCGTAACAAAACATCCGATCGAATCATGAGCCAAGACTTGGAGTTGAGGACACCAACTTACAACCAACCCATTTTGAGTTGTTTGTTGGATGAAATTTGGTGGAAGTTTGTGGATTTCAGAGTCTCTCACAACCCACAAAAAGAATTTGTTGGTTAGTTTCAATAATCCATATGCTAACTCTTCCATTTGCTTATTTTCTACTTCAGCTGAACTTCCAAATGACACATAAATCACTGAGTTTTTGCCTTTGCAATCAAGCCATTGAATTGAAGAATCTGTGTTTGATTTGAATAGGCTGACACCATAATCAGTGTCGTTTTTTATCCGTCCATTTAAGTAGATTGATTTACCATTGGTCCAATGTTCTTGAATGGATATTGCCCTTCCATCCACTTGCTTTCCTGAATTACCAGAAATTGTATCAGATGAGTTCTTCTGATCACAATGTATTTACAAAGGTAAGCAAATTTTTATTAATCATTTCGTTTTTTGTTTTTTTGTTTTTGAAAATTAAGCCTACAACTATTATTCCAACGCATGATTTTCATGACTTAAATGTCTACATCTTACTTGTGTTTTTAAAAACAAAACTAAAATTTGAAAGCTAAAAAAAATAGCTTCCAAATACTTGTTTTTTGTTTATGAATTTTGGTTAGAATTCATATACTTAGAATTAAAAATATATGTAGAGAATTTAGGAAAATATAAGCTTAGATTTCAAAAATCAAACGATTATCAAACAGGGCATAAGTAATAACAAACGTTAGCAAATTCCTAAATATTGACATTCAACGTTCTTGAATTTATCTCGTGTTTCCATTCTTTTGATGTCTCCTAGCGTCTGTTTTAGGAAGATCGTGATTATTCTAAGTATAGAGAAGCGAAACTTCGATTTCATGATTTTCAAAAAAAAAGTTTTAATAATGTATTTATAATTATTTATTAATACCAATATTTAAAAAAAAAAAGCATGTGTCAATTATTCATTAATATGATTGACTATATTGATTAGTTTTAATAACAATTGTATTTTTATTAATTAATTATTTTCTAAATTTAACTATTCTGGTAAGTTTCCAATTACTAAAAGTTATACTTTTCAACTTTGACATTTGGTTCAAAAGTACAAGTATCCTTAACTTATGTGTGTTTATGTATAATCTTACCTCCATTTCCAAGCTATCGAAAGTGTTGATGAAGATCCAATCAGCCTCATTCAAGCGCAAAAACTGATTGTCAACTAGTAAGTCAAGAATAATCGGACGCTTCACTGGATTGACGATAAAAGACGGTAGCTCAGACAATCGAAGAATCGGAAACCCATCGATAGAAACCGAGGTTTGTTCCAAAGGAACACTCAACCATTTCTTATAAACATTGCAATAAACAGAATTAACAGCACAAGATTGAGTGAAAAAGGCAGCCCCCAACACACCAAACTGCTTGACAATATCAAGAACCCAAGGCATGACGGAGTCATACACAACACAAGCAACATGACTGTTTGAATTTTCGCAACGAGTTAAGAGATCGTTTAGATGTGAACGCAAGGAGGCCTTGCGACGCTCCCACAAGGCGTGCGGGGTCTCGGATTCGTCGCCGTCGTACGGAAAGAGGGAAACAGCTTCGATAGTGATGAGGGAGTGATCAATGGGGGCCGAGATGACGGGTAGGGTGACGGTGAGGCCGCGGTGGGCGAGGTGCTTGGCGAATTGGAGGAGGGGGTTCAAGTGGCCTTGAGCATGCAATGGAACCACCACTACATGAAGTTGTTTAGGAACTTCAAAGCTTCCCATTTTCTTCAATTCAACACGAGAGTGCAATGAGCTAAGCCAATGCGTCATGCAATTTAAAGCAATGCTTTTGTCTTTAATGTTGTATTTTATTTATATAAATTATAATATATGGTTAAAATGCATGTTGGATTGCTTTGATGATCCAAGTGGGGGTGGGTAAGATATTCAAACTTTATCATTTTTCTTTTAATAATGTAGATGTCAAACTAATCAAAATAATACACTTGTTATAAAAACTAATAAATTAAAGTTGATTTAACCAATAATTTGTATATATAAATTCACTTCAAAACAAAGAACAAATGAAATTTTAAACATGCTATTTACTTATAATATATAGATTAATAAATAATATTTAATGTAAGATTATGCAATATAAATGATGAATTTAATTTATGTAATGTAATATAGGTAAGAATATTATACAGATAGAAATAATCGAAAGTTAAACAAGTGCAGTCGTTTTGACTTGGTAGAAAAAGATATTATTTGGTCTTTCAAATACAGACGCATGGTCATTGACTCATGCTAATTAAATGATGCTTCCTTCGTTTACAAAATAAGGTAGTTCCGCACCCGTTCTTCTTTTACTGTTGATTAATGTTAATGGTGCAAATTTTAAATGAAGGGTCATATGCAGAATTTTGAAGCTTAAAATTTTGAGTTAAGTTATTTATAATTTTCTACTTGACTTTGATGCATGTAGCTATAGCTTCTAATAATTGTGTGAATGTTGAGAAAACATGTTTTTTTTTTTAACCCACGTTTAAAATGTGACATATATTATTTTTTTTTAACAAAAAATAGTCACATGAGAAAGTTCAGAATGATGGAGTTTTACATAAAAAACAAAACAATTACAGTATTCAAATCTCACTCTACATTATTGTCCTTTAATTTTTTTTTTCTTCAATTAAATATCATTTTAGTTCTTGCATAATCTTATTTTTAAATTTTTAAATGTCTAATTTTAGTCCTTAAATTTAAAATTTATTCGGTTACGAACTTAAAAAAAAAAAAAAAAAACTAGTAAAAAGACAAGTTTAAAATTGATTTTTATAATAAAGGTAAAATTAATTTTAATTAAAATTGGATAAATAATAATTATACAAAATATGAATATATAAAAGTCAAAAAAGTATCCAAAATAATAATATTTTTA
>JBBMEG010020653.1:0-26529 GCA_037832605.1 Cyclanthera cordifolia | reverse complement strand
TTCCTATTATTCCTTTACTTCCCGTTTTCTGACTTAGGCATCGGAGGCCCTGTGGCTCACACCACACCGGTGTGCCCCAAAGCCTTTTCTGTTTTGCAGGCCTTTCGTCCTCTACTAAACAAATAGTACTGTGGATAGATCGTTGACCATTTTTCGGCATCAACAATACCGTTTAATTCATTACATTTTTTTTTCCATAAATACATGTATATATTTTTATAAAACATAGGGGATAAGATGTTGGTTGAATTATGCTCATTTTGATTTTGATTGTGTATGCACCAAATACCAAATTTTTATACCATTGTTATCAATTATTATTAATTTCAATATTTTATTTCATGTATAATAGTTTGAAGAAATAAAAAAAGAATATTATTAATTGATTAAGCAATTTAATTAATGTAATTCGATTTTAATTTTAAAAATTGAGACTTTGAATCTATTTTTGTCTTCTTATAGGATATTGTGAATACGTACGTGATATCAAAAACTTTGTTGATATATATGTGATATATTCTTTCCTTTCGGGTGTGGAATATATCCTTATTTATCATATAAAAATAAAAGCTTATTATATTTTCAAAGTATTAAGAAATTAGTTTCTTGATTTATATAATTTCATATTTCAATTAATTATTTAAATAACTTATTAAACCATGTGTGTTGATGCCGAAATATATTTCAAATGAGTCAACGTTAAGATTTGTTTTTATTTGGAACGAGAAGCTTGTAAAAAAGAACAAGTTTAGGAACACTTGTGTGGTGTGAGACACATGACCCTCGATGCCTAAGTTAGTAAAGTGTTTAAGAGAGTATTTGAGAGACTGGTTTTGAATTCAGAACAACTTACAAGGGTTGTTGCGTAGTTAAACTGGGATTGAAATGGAGAATGACCTGACTTCTTACAGCACTCAGACTTCAAACTTCTCTAGCTCACTTAATAGTGGCTTAGTGGTCAGTCGTTTCAAACGTCTGCCATTAAGTTGGGAATGAATACCGGCGTAACCTCTGGTCGTTACTCTTTAAAGGTGTAACGATCTTGATATGGAGGCTACTTGGACTTGGTCAACCTTTGGAAGTCCTCCCCTACATGGCTTACCTCTTAAGGGTGTAGCCTTCTTAGTGTAACTCTAGGACGTTATACCGAACACGTGTAACGTTCTTAAATGTTACTTAGACTTGGTCGACCCTCTTGGGGTTGGCCCACTCCGCTAATCTTCTTGGAGGCCGGCTTTGGTCTCGATTGACCCTTGCGGGTCCTCACCTCTACGGCTCACACCTAAGGGAGATCATTACCCTCTTGGCGTAATTATTAGATGTTATCAGCGAATCGAGTTGTTACTTTGAACTCTGTCGACTCCTAGGGGAGAGTACTAACATCCATGATCGATCCTCACAGGATCAAGACCTTCTCATTGTAACTCCTCGTGTCTTCTACCTTTCAACAAAATGGTTCTAAAGGTTACTTGGACTTGGTCGACTCATCGACGGGAGAGTCCTAGCCTCCATGGCCAGCCCTGTGGGTTTTCGCCTACACAACCGATTTTCTTAGAGGTTGTTATTGGTCTTGGTTAACTCTTATGGGTCCATACCTCCACGACTCGCCCCTAAACGGGGTCCTGGTCCTCTCAACAGATCCAATCATCACTTGGACTTAGTCGACTCCTAGAAGAGAATCCTGACCTCTACGGTGAACCATCAGGACGGTCAAACCTACTTTAACCGACCCAAAAAAAGGCCAAATTAGCCTTGGTCGACCCTAGGGAGATTAAGGCTATCATGGCCGACCTTCGCACGTCTTAACCTCTTTTAAACGAACCTCAGGAGGTCAGATTGAGCTTGACCGACCCCTTATGGCTCTAGCCTACCTTAGCCAACCCTTGGGGTACCAGATTGGCCTTGGCCGACCCCTAGAGGGTCAAGGTCGCCATGGTCAACCCCTGGAGAGTCAATTTCTCCTTTGACTGACCCCCGGAGTGGATGAAATGGTCTTGGCCGACCACCTGGGAGTCAAGGTCTCCATGGTCGACCCTCTAGGGACTAGAACGGGCTTGGTCAAATCTCTAGGGACTTTGGCCAAGCCCTAGGGGACCAAAATGGGCATGGCTGATCCCAAGGGGAGCCGGAATAGGCTTCGCCGGCCTTCCGGGGGGGTCAAGGCCTCTATTTTCAGAGTTTCTAGGCCTTGTTGGGTATCTCGAGAAATATTTTGCCAATAACATTTACGCCCACTCTTCTTTTTCAGACTTATTTTTTATTGAGGAAATTTGAAGAGTAACTCGTGCCTTGGATTTACTTTCTTATGGAATAACACTTCTCTTTTTTTTTAAAAAAAATGTATTCCTTTTTTTTTAAGAAACCGAATTCATTTTCATGGAAAATGTTGATTTAAAGAATTTTTTATATTAAAAAGAATTTTTTTCAAAATTTTGGCACCCTTGATGTATGTATTTTCAAAATTGTGGTCACTAAATATGACTTCTTTTTTAGTTTTTATACTTTGCTAAATTCTTGTACCAAGTAGGCCTGCCTTGTAATTTTTGCATCCTTTCTAGGTACTTTATGAATTTTTACGTAGTAAGCTTCTATTTTCTACAATTTCTCTAAGTTGTCTCTCTATTTGAGTTTTCCCACCTTTGTTGGTACTTTACCAAAAAATTTTACTCTAAACCTCTATCGCTCTTTGTTTTAAGTGTACCCTCTTTTTAGAGTCTTGGCACTTTTTAACACTTTTTTTAAAAAAAAAAAAGGCTTGTTGGGTTCCTTTATTAAAGACTCGCCACCTTTTGGCACTTCTTTACAATTTTGGCTAAGTAGGTTCCCTATTAGAGACTCACCGCTTTTTAGCAATTTTTGGAATTTTTTGGCTTCTTTTAGCTGCACTCCTTGAATATTGCCCATGGCTCTATCTTCCGACTACGAGAATAAAGTCTATCCTAATTTAGCCTTCTCTTCTCAAAAGAGGACTAGGTGCAGGGCGTTGGTGGTTGGATCCGGCTCTGAATCGATTGTCTCGCTTTTGACCTAAGATGACTTAGATAAACTAAGGATGAACTATTGCATTCTCTCTAGTTTGACCCTAAGGCTTACGACAACCCAAGAAGACTATAGTACTCTCCCCTTAGCGAGGTGTCTCTTGATGCGAGACCATGTTCTAGAGGGGAGTTTGGTTACATCTTATCCCTTCTCTCCAAGAGTTTCTGTACATAGCTAGCTTGGCTCCGACGCAGGTGGCTCCTAACACATGGAATGTGTTCTTTGAAGTTCAAAGTGTTTAGGGGTACATTGACTTTGAAGGCTCCCTCATTGCTCGAAATCTCCTCTCCCTGTACCAATTTTGTTAGCATCCGATGTGGCTATGGGATGCTACCTTACTCCATGGAACAATTATTCCATTGAACAATTCGAAATGTGTTGGATTTGAACACGTAAAATTCCAAAAATATTAGCAAATAAAATATGGGCTTATTATCACCAAACATTAATTAATTTGAGATAAGTTATTAGAATGCCAAGAATATCATCATCATCTTCCTCAATAGGCAAAGGTTTACACTTGTTCTGGTTTATCTTTCAGAGTAAATGATGTTAGTAGGTATTTAAGCAATTCAGGTAAAGACCATTACATATTTGTTGAATGAATATTGAGATACTTACTAATTACAATTGAGACATGTTTGTATTAGATATTAGTTGAATAGTTTTTATTTTTGTACAAGTTGAGAAGGGGGACAACTAACCCTACATAGAGTATATGAAATCTTTATGAAGTTGTGACGACTACGTTCAAAATAGGAAAAAAAAGTGAAATACAAATTATAAGTACAATACTAAACATTAAATCAACTTTAAGTAGATTAAGTAGATGATAAATTCTAAGAAGCATGACCAGGAAAGCTTAATTTTTTTGATTTTTTATTAACTTTTTACATATATGGTATATTAAATATCAAATTTCAAAATATTTTCCTAGCAAGAATATCTACACTATATGTTTATTCCTAATACTCCTGTTAACTAGAAGCATGTATAAATGCATGATCACCAACTTGAAGATAAAGTCATTGCACATCGTGCTACATTTTTGTTTTCCAATCAATTGATCGTACCAAACATACCTCATGAATCGTATGAATTTCACAAGTGGTCAAATTTTTGTCTATCTTGTCGCCAAATATAATATATCACAAATACGATGTTTTATTGCACCATACGGATCGCACGAACTTCACGAAGTCGAAAAACTTTCGTTGATCATGTGGTTGACTATAGTATTCCGCAAAATAAAATACTAAACATGCATCATACTAATCACACATATTTTTCGAATTGTCAATAGAAAGCAAAATTATTTTGAAGAAAAAGAAACCCAAGACCAAAATTTTTTTTTTCGAAAACCCTATTTTAGGTTGGCTCTAATATCGTGATAAATTTAGAAAAACATTGCTAGAAAGGCTTAAACCTGTTGGTTTACTATTATATATATTACATCAAATATCAAATCTTAAAAGATTTTTCTGACAAAAATATTTACTAATATTTAAATATGACATATAACCAATTGTATAGAATATCAAAACCATACATTTATTGTTAAGACTAGACTAGAAGTCTTATCCAAACTTTTATAAGTTAGTTATGGGTGCAAGGTTTTTAAAAAAATAGAATTGACATTTTGCATTTTTAATGAATGAATTGATGAGGTAATGAAAAAGACCAAACATAGGAAATTAATGAATCTGCTCATTATTAATCAATGAGTTTTTGTTGGGATTAAGGTCGATTTAAACTATGATGTTACACAAACTAATAATTGCAGCAATTATTTGCGAGTATGATACATTGTTTTTTCAAAAGAAGAAAATAAATGATGACACTGAGTCTTCATCCAATTGATTGCTTCTATGATTAGGAATGATTTATTATTTTTAATTAATATATTAAAACTCAAATATATATTAACATTTGAACAAACGGATTAAATGAATTATTAATTATCTTTGCTTGGTTTTTCTATTCGTACAAGAACTACAAGTTTTGTCATTTTCAATCATTTGGATCTTTTTGGTACATTCGAAAGATTCTAAGATATATATATGTCTTTTAATTCAAAGGTATGAACTGCAAATTATAATAATTATTAGGTAATACATTAATTATTTGGATTGATATTGTCAAATTAGTATTCATTAAATACTAAAAAAATAATAATAAAGCATATAAACAAAATTTTTCACTGCAATTATTATTTCTAAATAGTCCACATAATTAATTATTCTAAATACTCTTCAAAATTTTATCCAAACAAACATCTTGACACCTAAAATTACTTATAAATATTTAAAATAAATCATCATTCTAAATATTAATTTTAAATAACTTTAAAAGTTACATTGCAATTATTACTTCTAAATATTCAAAATAAATTTTCGTTCTAAAAACTCTTAAAAACTGCATTTAAAAAAGTTTTTGACTGCAATCATTACTTATAAATTATTAAAATCATCATTCTAAATACTAATTCTAATATTCTTAAAATTTCAATACAAACATGTCCCGTCTTCCCTAAAAATTTGCAGCCAAATTTTTTTTTTATTAATTGATTTAAAATATTTTTATTAATTTTATAAACAAATATATGGAAAGAGGGATTTTGTTTTTTTCCTTTTGTTAACGACCCCAGTTTAGTAATAGAATTGATAGGCTTTTATAGTAATTAAATTTAAAAATATATTTTAAATATTTAAATGGTGTGTGGACAATATTGATTAATTTTTTTTAATAAGAATATTGATTAGACATGATGTGTTGCCAGAGAGAGACTAGGCTAGTTGAATTATATTAATGTGTTTATAATTATAAACAATGTCACCTCCCCTGTTGTGATGCTTTTATTTTATTAGGGTTTACTTGCTTCTTTATGTCATTTGTTGCCATGCTTATTCTGTTCCTCACTTCTCTCTCCTCTTCTTCAATCCTAACTTATTTCGGATTCTTCTGTCTGTATGTGAGTATTTATTTCAAAATTATCGATCTAAGATATTTTCTTACTTTTCAAATATGGGACGTACGCCTCTTCAAGATGTGTCTCTTTTGGATTCGCCATTATTTATATCGAATTCTGGTTTGAGCTAAGTGAGTTGTGATAAACATATTAAAAAACGAGAGCATCTATCTTAAAATCTATCAACAGAGTAGTCTACCTATCTTTTAAATATTATGATATTTCTTCACTTTTTCAATGTAGGACAATAATGAAATTCTTGACAGTCAGACGGTGTGTTTGGGCCGCATGTTTGTAACCCGCTCATTGAATTATCATAACCGATGCTTATTATAGCTTATTGTTTATCTAAATGTACATACCCGATTACCTAAATCTTCTACGAACTTATCTATTTTAATATATATTTCTTTAATATTATAATAAATATTGATTAACAATTTTTTTACTATTTATTACAAATAACTAATTTATTTATACATTCAATAATTTTGATTAAACAAAATGTACATAATTATATATACACAATTAATTTATGATTGTTTGAATGTCAATTTATGTCTTTATTTAACTAACCCTTTTTTACTAACTAGATAATTTCAAATGCATTATTTAAATAAAAGTTTATGTATTTATTCAAAAATCACAAATTAAAACTATATTAATATATTTACTTTTTTTCAATATACCAACTATTTCAAATTTACAAAATGTTAAATAAAATTTTAAGAAAGAAACATTTTTTCCTATTGAAAAAATAAAATTTAAATTGGAATTAATTATAAGTTTATCAAAACTAATTTGTTAATTATTTGTAATTTTTTAAGTCTAAATCCAAGTCATTTAAAAAATTATAAAAAAAAAATTAAATTTATAACCCATGTTATAATAACTTGGACTTCAGAAACGGTTCATGATAATTAATGTTATAATAACATGTATTCTGAATCTCATCCATTATACCCATAGTTTATACTTACTCACCGCCTATAGTAATACAAATATTGATGACCTTAACATACCCATAATCATTTTAATAAGCCCTTTCCATGAAATAAAAAATAAAACTTTGGAGATTTATACTTAAAGTAAACAATATCATACAAATATGAAAATTAAAATTGTGTTGTCATCCTTATCCATAATTAATATCAAAGACAAATTTCAAACATAACCATATCTGTAGAACCTAATGTGGAACAAAGAAGTTAGAGCCTAAGAATGGTCATGTTCCTTCTATGAGACTACCAATGTACTTCGAAGATATATAATAGAAGTTGGTCTGGACAACAACTATACATATTGACTATTTGAGGCAAGACTCGATCTTTATTCAAGAGAAGATCAAATCATTGGTGCTTACAAATAAGATGAGTGAATAGAGAGATTCAGTGACATCAGTGTATACCTAAAGACCATGTGACCACAGGTTCGAACCCTCCTACCCTAATTGTTCAAATCTCAAAAAAAAAAAAAAAAAAAAAAATGCACATTCAAATGAGCTAATGTAATCCCACAAAATTATCAATCATTATTAATCACTCATTTTTAACCGTTCAAAATAATCAATCATTTTTAAACTGAACTTCTTTATAAAAATTATGATCCAAACCAACTATTACTAAAATTCAAATTTCTAATCACTCAAAATAACTCCTGAAAATTTGGGTTGAGTTGTGTCCTTATCATTAACGAAAAAAAATGTAGTTTTAATCTTAACTTAAAAAATATAATTTTGAAATTGCCAAATTGATCCTCTAGGATTTTATTCTTTGAAATTGCCAAATTGATCCTCTAGGATTTTATTCTTTCTTTTTTTTTTGGACCTTACATATATCTTATATTTTGCACACTTCAACTTACATTCCCATTATTTTATTTTGCAAAATTTAGATATTTTTTAGACCAATTTAAAGAATTCAAGAAAATAATTTTTAGAATAAAATTTAAAACATCGATAAAAATGAAATTTTGGTTAAGTATATGATTGATAGATAACCTTTTATCACAAGATGAATGATATTCTCTTACTTTCTCTCATTTAGGGAGATATCTCTCAAGGTTCCAAGGATGTTCTTCTCCAAGAATCATCTTAGAACGAATTTGGTAATCTTCGAGCTCAATCCTGAGGTTATGTTGAGGTTGTGGCATGGTTGTTCTTGAACTTGACAAAGAGCAATGCAAAGTGGTCGTGTTGTTAGGGACTGTGCCTAAAGGCCTATTAGTTTGTAATTAAAGAACAACATTTAAAGTCTTATGTTAACTATTAATTATAGTTATTATTTTCATCAATTGTGCATTTAATTCACATACGTCATCGAGCCTTATTGCACTAATTGAACTAAGGGTGATATGCTCATGATCATTTAGATGAATACTTTGACAAGTATATGAGACATACAAGTACATCTAGTTCTATGTTAATGACCCAAATCGTCAAAAGTATATGAACTAAGGTAGGGCACTTAAGTCATGGTGACACTATTAGTACAACTTGCTTTCCAATGATTGCAGACAACATGATCCTAGTTGTTCAGGTGGAGACATGTTAGTGAAAGTGCCTATGCAAAAAGAAGTTTTTGCATAAGGCTGGACTAGAAGAATTGTAATTAGTCTAGTAATTTCGTTATACACTTAAATCAAATACTTCACTAGGATGATCGCATATCGACGTGATTTTAAGCTTGAGTTGGTTGTGAACTCCTGCTCTTAAAACGCTCTTTGATGTGCATGGGTGAGATCAGCCAAACAACATGAGTTAATATGTCTCTCACATTGGGGATTATCGTAGTGAGTTTTTGGGGGCCACAACAAGAAATCACATCTTCCCTATCATTGAGAAAGAAGTAGAGTTGTTACCTTAACAACTGATCCTGGGACTTGAACGAAGGGTACCCGCCTCTTACTGGCTCGAGAGGACCTTGGTTTATGGCTAGATCATAAACAGCTTGTTCATTACACGGATTAGTGGCACTTAAGAAGAAAGATATAATCACAAGAGTATAATTGATCTTTTGTCCCAGCTGTGAATTACAAACAAGCTTGTGAAAGATCACATGATAGATGACCGATTATACCCATGAATTACGGACAAGCTTGTGACTGGATCACATGAAAGAGTCCAACACATATCTTTATTGGAATAAGCCTATTGTTAACGAATATGGATTGGATCCCGGATCGTTATAGATTTCAACCTATAGGTTCACCGGTCCATGAACTAGCTCATATATGCTAGCACACTGTTTTATCTGAGATTGAATGTTAAGAATTCAAATTCATAGATTAATTAAGTTGGATATAATTGAAGCTTGAGTTTAAATTATTAAACTTAGTAATTGATGTATTGGATATATTAATAAGTAAATATTTATTGGATAAATAATAAAGAGGAATAACAAATATATTAGATATGTTTATTATATAAATAGTTGTTGGATAATTATTTATTAAATGAGAAATAATTAATTTATTGGATAAATTAATTATAAAAATAATTATTGGATAATTATTTCTTAAGAGAAAAACAATTAATGGGCTAGACATATATAAATTGAATTATAATTATTAAAGATAGTGTGAATTAATATATTTGATATATTAATTGGACATTTATTTTAGATAAATAATGGATTGAATATATTATATAATTGATATTTATTAGATAAATATCAATTAAAAAGAACTAAATAAATAGGATATATTGATATTTTCGAAAGATTTCATCTCATAAATGGGGAAGAGAATTTCGTTCTCTCTAAGGGAGGAGATGAGATTTTCGAAACTCACCTAAAAATGAAGAAAAAAATAAATATTTTATTATTAATTTCAATATTAAAAGATATTAATTTTTTCAAGTTTGAATGTCCATTCTCAACTAAAAATAGAAGATCTAGGTTCTTCTTATTATCATCCCACCTCAAAATAGAGAACACCTTCTCTAAAGTTGAGATTACTCTTTTCCTTCTTTTAGTCAAAACTCTAACAAAATACTTCCAACTCTCAATCTCTAAAGACTTCTCACCAAACACTCAGCATAGCATTGAAACAATAGTTTAGAAGATTGGAGGTGATCCATCTCAGCATAAAGACGGCTATATAAGATTAGTGGTGTCATTCAATGTGAGTAAACTTTGAATTACAACAAGTCAATCACTAAGATGTCTCAAGTAGATTAATTAATGTAATTTATTAAAGTAAACTTTTTGATGGGTTGAGCTGGTCGATAAAGGTCATACTATTTATTTTATTGTTGTCTTTGTGGTTTATCTTGGAAGGATATCAGCATGCAATTAATGCGGTGGAAACATATGATTTCAAAATAAAAAAAATCATATAATTAATTCGATTAATTATATACATGCAATACATTTGATCAATTCTAACTGATATTTATGCTTAGTAGAATCAATTTATTCTCATGGAACTTCTTGATTGAACTCCTTCAGTATATCTTCCTGACTATGATTTCTTTACTACACAAGTACTTAGTAGAAAGTCTTAGAGAAGAGATTTAGGATAACTTCGTCAAAAGTTTGACTATGGAGAAGAAAACAAGAACACTCAACTTTTGACAGAGTTTTCTGCTTCAGAGATTAGTTACCTTAAAGAGAGTGTGATGAAAATAAAGACCTCCCAGATCTTCTATTTATAATAAATGTATCAAGAACAGAATAATATCTTTAAATATCGAATATTAAAAGATATTATTTATCTAATAAATATTGTCAATAGCTTTTCATGAAAATAATTGTCTAATAATAAATAGAAGACTTGACAACAGAGAGAGGAGGATAACGACTTATCACATCAAAAACGTGTTTCAGAGTGGGCTCATAGTCCATATCGCTAATAAACAAGTAAGATACTATTAATAATTTACATCAGCTAGAAATACAAACGAAATTGAAGGTTAGGCAATGTGCCTAGGCTAGACCCCTCCTTTGGGTTGGGTGAGTCTGTGTCACGTGGTTCAGCCGACTGAGGGAGTAAGTTGTAGAGAGCTAAGGAATCAGTCGACAAGTACTGCGCACTTTGAGTAAGCTTGGTCGGGTATGTCAACACAGAGTTGTGAAACTTAGCTACTCTAGAACGAGGGCTCAATTTAATGTACATTGAAAAAAGGCATTTGGTTAAGTCAAGAGAGTCAAGATGTGTGTAAAATCATAGTTCAAGGAATCGTACAATAAGTCCCAAAGAATGTGGGAATTGCCAATGGAGCATCTGGGCGTGTAACCGCCCAAAATTTTCCTGCAAAAAAACCATCTTTCTTTCCACCCCTTCTGACAGTTTGGGCAAGTTACTAGTGAACTGAAGTTTATTCTGGGGGTTAGGTAACACCCAACAGCTTTCGTATAATTCTGACTGGTACGATATAGTGAAACGAGGTCTTTAGCACTAAAGGGACCTTCAAAGTCAGCGTATACCCAAAGGTTGTGAACTCTGAAAAATTCCACACGTTGGGTGCAAGCTGCATAGGGGCCAACTCGACAATGCAGAGAAATTCTTGGAGTGGAATGATCAGAGGCAGTTAAACCCCTCTGTTAAACATAGTGGTGTACATTGCCTCTTCACCTGATGAGGGGTTGTCACATCTCTTTTCACTCAAAGAAAGTCTAGGGGTAATCTCGAGCAGAATTTGGTACTTAGCTATAAGCACTTCCAAATCCTACTGGGTAAATACTGAAGCGGCTAATTGGAACTCGGACCCAACTTTGCGGCGAGATATCTTATTAGAAGAGGTAGGCAAGTAGGGTGCAGTTCACTCTCGTAGTCTAAGAAGAGTTCCATGATCGCAAATATAAAGAAGTACTTGTAAAGGAACAAAAATCCAAAAAGTGCTCAGAAAAAAGGGTAAGCCTCTACAAAGAAGACCCTTGTAGCCCAGGTAACCTAAAGGCACTAAAAGAGGGTAAGTCTCTGCAAAGAGATCTATGTAGGCTAGGTAATCTAGAATTCTACAAAAGTGCTATCAAAGACGAACCTCTGCAAAGAGAGCCTAACTAGCCTAGAATTCTAAAATACAATTTCAATTAGACGAATCTCAACTATGAGAACCTAAGTACCATAGAATTTGCAAAAGTAGCTACCTAACGGAAAGGAAATAAAATAGCGGCATACTTGAGCAATTTCTAATAGTACATATAAGTAGTGAAACTTGAAAAAATTACCTATTTTGTACATAAAAATTAGAGCTATGCTTTGTGAAAATATTCGATAAAGTACCTAGAAAAGTAGCAGCCTAAATAGTACAAGAATTTAACAAATGTGCACAAGCTAAAAAAAGAAGCCATATTGCTACCCTAAATTTTTGAAAAACTCCTACACAAAGTGTACCTAAATTTTGAAAAAAAAAATGTCAAAAAAAGGACCAATAAATATGAACGAGTACGTGTACAGAATCAAAAATTTTAAAAAAGGGTACGTTCCTACAAACCAAACTCACGAAAGTGCACCTTAAAAATTCCAAAGCTCAAAACTAGTCTCTCCCAATGCCGAAAAATCTTGAATGAGGTGGAGGGTTTGAGACTTTTTATGGAACTTTTAAAGTATCGAAAAGATTAATTCAAGGGAAAAATCTTCCAAGAAAATATTCTTTGAGGAGATATGATTTATGGTTTGAGAAATATTACTTAAAATATTATCGAAATAAAGAATATAGATTTTAGGTAAGAAAATCCCCAAAATTCAAGTATTTTCCACAAACTTGAAAAGCTTCTCTAAAATAAAAATTTGAATTTCTATTTCTCCAAAAAAATAGAAGTAGTATCCGTAAGAAGCACAAGGATGAGCTAGCACCGAGTTACTCTCCAAAATTCAACAATAAAGTCTGAAAATGAAGAGTGGGGGTAATGTTGTGGGTGAAATTATCCCTATAATATCTGGACAAGGCGTAGGCCCTCCCGAAAAGCAGTCGAAGAAGTCCGAGTCACCTAAGGACTAGCAAGGTCAAGATCGAGATAGAGGGCGAGCTCGAGGCCGAGTTGAAGGTTGAAACCGGGCTCCAGGCCAAGGTCGAGCTCAAGGCCCCCAGTCGAGCTTGAAGCCCAAGAAGTCCGACACCCCGAGAATTAGCCCAGTATAAAGTGACAATTGGATACCGCCAATAATGGCTAAAAGTCGTGCTAAGAAAGTCACACACCCCATCGAGGGTCGCCTGAGGAAATCCAGACCCCCCGACGTCTAGCCTAATATAAAGTGACGACCAGATACTGCCGATAATGACTGGAAGTCACTCCGAAAAGTCCGATCACCCCCAGGGGAGTCAGCCAAGGGAACTAGGCCCTTCAGGGCCGGACCATGTCAAAATGTGATCCCTAAGGGGACGGTCGAAGGTGAACTCCCACCTAAGGGGGAAAGCCATGGAGGTCAAGGCTCCTCTAAGAGCTGTTTGAGTCCAAGTGACAACCAGATACCGCTGATAACGATCGGAAATCACGTTGAAAAGTATGACAACCTCTAGGGGATCAGTCGTGGGAACTAGGCCCTTCGAGTCCGGACCATGTCAAAATCCAATCCCTAAGGAAACGGTCGAAGGTGAACAACCTCGTAAGGGGGAAAGCCGGGGAGGTCAAGGCTCCTCTAAGATTCGGTAGAGTCCAAGTGACAATCGGATACCATTGTTAACGGTTGGGAGTCACGTCAAAAAGTTTGACCACCCCTAGGGAAGTCAATCGTGGGAACTAGGCCCATCGGTGCCGGACCATGTCAAAATCTGATCCTTAAGGGGACGATCAGAGATGAACATCCCCCTAAATGAGGGAAAGTCATGGAGGTCATGACTCTTCTAAGAGCCGACCGAGTCCAAGTATTATCCTAGGTCGTTGCACTCGTAAGGCGTAACATCCTGGAGTTACACCGAGAAGGCTCACTCTCTTAAAGGTTGGCCGAGTTCAAGTAACCCCCGAGATAAGACCGTTACACCTCTCAAGTGTAACGGCCTGGGGTTACGCTAGTGTTAATGCTCGGCTTAAATGACATTCGTTACAAACGGCTAACTGTCGCCATTTGTGAGCTGCCGGTGGTTACACTACCCGCTACTATAAAAGTAAGAATGATTCTCATTTCTCTCCAATCAAAATCAAGTTGTAAGAACGTTCTAAAAGCTCTCAAGCTCTCTAGACGCTCACTAAAATTCATTTATTGACTTAGACATTAGAGGTCTTGTGGCTCACAGAACATCGATGTGCCTAATTTTGTTTTTTTTAGCAAGCCAATTCATCATCAATAATCAAATTATATCATCAATTCCAATTGACCGTTTTAATTTTGACATCAACAACTTATAATCTAAATGACTAAAAGATCTTACATATTCAAATCTCTTCATCTCAATTGAAGAAATCTTTATTATTTTTATCACTCTTTTTCTAATATTTACCATGATCATCGATTAATAACTTTAATAAAAGTTTAAGAATGATAACGAAATTGATAAGAGTACAAGGACTGAGTTGAAATTTAAATAATAGTCAGTTGAAACCATGTTGATCCAATTGAGTAATATTGAGACAAATTTTAGAAAGATATATGGAGAGTGACATGAGATAATTCCATTAAGAGAGTGGAAGATATTCATAATTGCATAAAGTTTCACCAAATAATTGAATTTCATGTTGAAAGAAAATATGTTTCCAATTCAGCCAAGTGTCCAAATTGTTCCTATAAAAGTTTACCTACTTGAAGACTGAGAAGTTCCAATATTAAAATATCATCTTGTCTCTCCACTATCATTCTTCTTCTATTTTAGTTATATTACACATTCAAATGTCTAATTCAAATTTAGTTCTTAAATTTTAAATTTTATTTCAATTTAATCCATAAAACTTTCAAAATAACAAAAGTTGGTTCTAATAGAAAATATTTTATCTTCTTTTAAAAAAAAATTATGTTTCTTAATAAAATAGGTTTACATTTTTCCTTATTAAATCAATTTTCTTTAACACTAATTTCAAAATTATCATAAGATCATTAATCATTTTTATAAGTCAAAGATTAAAAATTACATATTTTGAAAGTCCACCAACTAAATCAAAACAAACGAAGAATTCAAAATTAAAATTAAACATTTAAAAATCTAGAAATCAAATCCAACAAAAATGATACTCTATAATATTTTAACAAGCTAAGTTATATTACAAAACCCAACTTGCTATTATTACAAATGAGGTTCATATTTCTTGAGCTTTTGAAACCCATACAACAATCAAGGATGTGTCAAAGTCTCTTCACCCTAGTGAAAGGGTACTTTTTGTAATATTAGCCATAATCCAAGGACCCTGTGACAAAAAATATTTTATGTAAATCATTTATAAACCTAATTAGTAATATTATAGAAGGTGTATCCAAAAAAAAAAAAGTAATATTATAGAAGGGGTCTAAGTTGATCTAATAGTTAAAATGTGTTAGAAAAACGACATTTGGTGAATTAAAAGATTAGAAATTTAATTTACGACAATAATAAAATTAGAAATATTTTATTTATATTTAAATGGGAGCCTAACAGTCTCTTAAAACAATTTGAATACATTGTTATGCATCTGCCACTTGTAAATTTTTTTTTTTTTTTTTAGTATAAATTAGGGGAGACGGGCAACAAACCCTTCATAAATGACATTATTGTTCTCAGTTAAATATGTTAAATTTGAATAACATCAAACAATAAAATCACTGCACCACAGACCCTTTCCGTAATTTTTCTTTTTTTTTTATATATCTTAGGTTCGAGATTGAGAATGTTATATCAAATCGTGAATATAGAGGGAGTAAAACTTCAATTTTAGAAGTTTTTAATTATTTTCAAGATCAAAATTTTTTAGGATGCAATAATTGAGATGGAAAGAATCGGACTCTTGATTTAATGGTCATCTAGCTTATACTACTGTCGTTGAGCTATTAATATGTTGGCAATATTATGAGTTTAATTGACCTTATTTATATAGATGTTACAAAATATGAGTTTAATTGACCTAATATTAATATATTTCAGAATCATAAACTTTTTGATTTATCATAAACTTTTCAAATATAGTACACACAATATCACAATTTTTAAATAATATCAAATAATATCTTAATAAATCTACCCTATATCTATTAATATTTAAATATCAAATCAAAAAAACCTTGAAAAATATTTTAAATTTATTTATTCTTAAGATACATATGTACCTAAAATTTAATGGGTACTATTTTTTTCTTTTTCAGTCAAATATTTATGAGAGAAAAAAAAATAGTAAGAAAACATAGGATTCTACAAAATAATAATAATAATAATAAACTTTTGGGTAGTGGAGAAGGGTCCTACCACAGAAAGGCTGTCGTCATATTTGTTTCCATCCAAGAATGACTTTGTCCTAAAATGGCTCAAACAACTAAGTCTAACATCTTTCTCAAAATAAATAAATAAATAAATAAATAAATAATAATAAATTAAGTCTAACATCTATGATATGCTCTAACCCCACCACTACCCACCCCTTTTTCTATTCATTTCACTTCCTTTTTCTTTTCATAAATCTACATTATGAAATCAATAATTATTCTTCGCAATCTTTTTTTTTTCTTAATTCAAAAACTAATAATAAAAATAAACATGCTATGTTAGGCTTAAATCTCACTTGCCCTTCAAAGTTAGGGGTGTTTGTTTATAAAATTGTGGAGTGTTTATTTTGAGTGTTTAGAAATAAGAAATTATTTTGAGTGATTATAAAAAAGAAATTGTAATAATAACTCGTTCGTATAAATTTTTTAAAGAGTGATTATAAAATCTTCTTATAAGTTTTTCATACTCGTACTTCTCAACTATTTTTAACATATATTTATCTTATTTTTTTAAGATTTTAATAATATAATCATTATGATTTGTTAACGTTATCCCATCGTCAATTAAAAATATGAGTGAATTAAAGCCACAAAGTAAATAAAGTTATTTAACGAAAAAAGTAAGATAATATAAAAGCATAATGTATGGTTTATATTTAGGGGGATATGAAAGTGTGTAGTGTTTAGAAGTAAGAAAGAGGGGTAGTTTTGCCTTAATCGGTCCAATTTATTTGGTGGAAAGTCTTCGCAATTGCAATTCCTTGATGATATCCTCTTCTTCATTTATATTTTATTTTATCCCACCTTATTGACCAACCATGAGATAGTCTCTAAATCGGTTGAATTTAGTATTTGAATATTAGTAAATATTTAGGATATATGTTAGATATTATATTTTTTATGAGATACTTTGAAATTTGATAATTATGTATTATGTATATTTTGTAAAAGGTCGATGAAAAACAAAAGTATATTACCCATTTCAAATTTATCATGATATGAGAACCATGAATTATCTTTAATTTATCATGGTATCGTGAAATCTATGTGGTTTGTATGATGTATGTTTTGCATCTTATTGATTGACTATTTTATCAACGATAATTGGACGATTTTGTGAAATTCGTGTGGTGTAATGACGAATTATTTTTGGGGTATATCATGTTTGACAGCCTGATCGGAAACAATTTGACAATTCGATAAATCTTGCAATTCATGAGGTGTAATAATTTCAACCTCTTATTTGCGGCGTTTTTTGATTTGGCAATATGATCGACTATAATTTGTTTTCAAGTTGATATTTACATGCTCCAACTTTGAAGGGGAGTGCTAGAAATAAATATCAATTGAGATATCTTCTAGATTTGTAAAATTTAGTTGTACAGGCCCGACCCAAACTAGGGTCCTATCTAGGCCAACACCCTAGATGCATGAGTAAATGACCTTTAAAACTGAGACGTAATGAATGTATACCTTATTTATTATTAAAAAGATAGTAGTTCTTAAATAAAACGTGAAAGTCGGGTACCCAGTTCTAAAACTGAAGAAAACAATAAACAACATATAACCAGTACATATTTCTGAGTGAAAATTTAGAAAAAACCATATGCGATAAAGAATGACAATAAACAGACACAGCCAGACAGGTCCATGGTCTTCACAGCTCTTGATCAACAATCCTAGTAGAGATCGTGCGTACCTGTGGATGCCCACAAAGAAAATGAGTGTTAAATTCAGTAAGGATCCCTTGTTAGAAATAATACAAGCATGATTATAAAGGTAATAGAAGTCAGAAGACAACACATGATAAATGATATACTGGGGCCTCATTAGAGCCACGTAGTTCAAAGTTCTTAGTGGATGATAAAGGTGACATCGGGGCTACCCTGATAGGATATGCCACTCCCGGGCCCCAATAGATAATGTTATGCACCTCCGGGGCTACCCTTGCAAGGAAATGCCGCTCATGGGCCTTCAATATGATGCTTGTTTGAAAATTTCATAGATGCATATATATAAGGCGGATACACAGATTCACATCAATACAATTAGTAAATCAATAGGTGCATCGTGAAACATGCCAGTTTATCGTAAAGCAAACATTCACTTCAACTCTTAACATATATATATATATATATATATATATATATATATATATATCTATACATTGATAGCATAACAGTAACATTTAATAAACGTCACGCAGAAAATAGGGCTATCAATGCAATCAACGAGCATATTTCCATCTAATTCATCCTACACATGCTTCTATCTATCCACAGAACCCCAATCTAAAGATAAGATTCTCTTACCTTAGCCGAAAACCACTAATTTTTCCTTAGAATGCTCAAACTGCGAGTTCCGGAGTCTTCCATAAGTTTAACTAGCCAAAACAGGGTCAACGAGTCAAATTAGCACCGAAAACTATAAAAAATGGACTTAGAGCGTCAAAATTACCCAAGAAACACTATCCAAAAATTTTCTGACGACCGACAGTGGCGCATGGCTGGAGGATGGAGACTCGTGAGTTACATGTGTAGGGGAAAGCTGCTACAGGCTCGGGGCACGTGGAGCGCGTTGATTGGTTAGCGTCAGGCTCGATGAATGCGCTGGCTTGGTTCGGGACGACCACAGGCTCGCCCGACAAATTGGAAGGCTCAGATTGGGTGGCGCTAACAACAAGATTTGACACGTTAGGGCTGTCGGCGACGCTCCCAACTATAGGCAGCGACACTGAAAACGAGAGGCATTTAGATTGGCTTCAAGGAAACGGCGGCGACACCGACATGCGAGGCTACACGCGTCGGCTTCTCCGAGGCGTAGAAGGATATCAGCGGCTAGCCATTGAAAGGGATGCAGTTGTCGGCGATTGTCGGCCTCGTTTTCCGCAGCCAATGATTGGTGTGTCAGCGGTTTGTCTGAATGTAGAGAATTATGTTTCCAATGCATGTTGGTTTGTCTCTCTTGGCTTTATATACAATGACAAAATCGCCTACAAAGTTACCAAACTGCCCCTAAGGCTAAAAATGACCATTTTGCTGCTAATTTTCAAATTCGACTTCACACCTCTCGAGATACGACTTATTTAAGCACATTTAATCTGAAATAATTTTCAAAACGACTCCGGGAGTCCCGGTAAGCCCAAAAATTACAAAATTATATAACCTTAAATTTCAAAGGGTGGCCGAAAAACTCGAGTCGTTACATTAGTATTTGAATATTAATAGATATTTAGAATATTAGTTAAACGTTATCTGAAGTTTTTTTAAAAGATTTTTTGATATTTGATATTATTATATATAATTTTAGATAGTTAATGAAAAACCCTAAGATTTAGCCTCTCTCAAACTTATGATCGAGAGTCACGATTTCTCTTAATTAAACTTATCAACCTGATTTTTAGGATCTAACCTGTGACGTATATTTAACTAAATTATCTTCAAACAATAAAACCAACATGCTACCAATTCTTATAATGTATGTTGTTAGATTATTATTGAGTAATGTTAAACCTAGATTGTAAAAAAAGTGCGATAGAAAGATCAATCATAATTCATATAATTAACCGTTCAATTGGAAGTTGATGTTAGTATAATTGTTATAATTAATCATAAGCTCTCCGGATCAAAAACAAATACACCCATATATAATTATTGAATCCGCAAAGGGTAAAAAGAGAAAATTGTATGAAGTCAAATTTCATTAATATTTACATATAAGGAGGACGAAAACAGGAGTAAAATGTACGAGGAACACAGAAACCAAACATCACTTGCTTGTTTTTTTTTTGTTTTTCTTTTTTCCTTTTAAACCCTTCCATTTACACACACACACACACACATATATATATATTTTTTTTTATTATTATTATTATTAGTGCCTTGGGCATAATTTTACTGTGAGTGGATTGGCCATCTCACAAGAAAGCTTAAGGTTTTCAGAGAAATCAACATTTTTCACGTCAATTGAAGGCATCCATTTAAATTTGTGTAAAAGAGTAGCCACCCAAAAGATGACGGTTGTCCAAGCCAATGCTTTCCCGGGGCATGTCCTCCGACCCGACCCGAACGGAGCCAATCGCAGATCCGAACCCATAACCGAAAACTCCACGTCAGCACCGCCTCTCGAACCGGGCATAAACCGCTGGGGCATAAATTCGAGCGGGTTCGACCAAACCTCCGGGTCCCGTGCTATTGACCACATGTTAACCATAGCGGTGGTCCCACGTGGCACGTGATACCCGTCTACGATTGTATCACTGGTAGCGAGACGGGCCCACGAAAGAAGTGGGCCCGGCGGGTGCAACCTGAGAACTTCCTTAACCACCGCCGTTAAATAAACCAGCGACGGGATGTCGGATTCCAAGACGGCGCGTGACGTGCCAACGACCTTGTCAAGTTCTTGTTGTACCTTTTCTTGTTCGTCCTTATGAACAACCATCCTTGCTAGAATCCACTCTATCAAAACTGCCACCGTGTCTGTACCTCTAAATATCATTTCCTACAATATGAAATAAATGATTAATCAGTACACAACCATTTAATCAAATTCCATTCATTTTTTTTTTTCATTCATGAATATTCAAAATCCTATTATTTAGGAGTTGTTTGTCCGTATCAAATACAGAAAATGGAAATGAGATTGATTTTCGATATTTCGACTATAGATAATCAACTTTCTTTTTTCATAACATTTTCAAAAACTATATTTTTAATTTCTTGTAGAACTATTTTTTATTATTATTTTATTTTTCCTATAAACAATTCTCATCATAATTATACTCTTTCCTATTTTTTCTTCAATTTTCGTTTCTCACTAAGCATTCTCATTCAACATATAGATTTTAACCAATTTGAATTGTTGTAATAGTCTTTTAGTTCTTAGAGACCATTAATTCATAATTGTAGACAATAATTTTAAGGAGATTTTAAATGTATAAAAAAAAAATCTAAAGAAAATTCAAGAATAGTATTAAAAATATATATATATATATAGCACAATAATGAAGTGGCCCATGTAAATTGAATAAAATGTTGATCAATCAATTTTGAGTTGATAATCTTCGATATAAATTTCAACCAGTTTAAACTACTTTACGGGTAATATTTTATAAAAATACTGTAATTAAAATACAAAACCCTTAGGGCAGTTTGTTAAATGGGATTAGTGGAGCGTTTAATTTCAACATTTTGGTAAACTTAAAATTAAAGTTGTCTTTTGATATTTATGAATAAAAATAAAATAAATAGAGATTTTATTTCAAAAAAAAAAAAAAATAGAGATTTAAAAAAAGAAATTTAACTATATTCTTCTTTTAGAAAACTGTTTTTCCACATCAATTTATAAATTAACAAAATTTAATTACCCAAAGAACGGCGATCATATCAGAGAGAGAGAGTTTGTCGGTTTCTTGGAGAGAGAGAAGAACATCAACAAAATCCGTAATTTGGTTGATTGATTTGGACCGATGGTCGGTGATGATCCGGGAGACGAACCGGTTCACTTGGGGAACCAACCGCGAGCATCTGAACCGGATTCTTTGAGGATCGAAATCAGCTAAAAAAGGGAGATGATCGGACCAGTTGAGAAGGCCCAACAAATCGTAGCCTTCATCAACGAGGTTCTTGAGTTGCTCGACTTCGTCGTTCGAGTTCGAGAGGTCGTAGAACCGGCCGAAGACCGAGCCCATCATGTGGTTCAAAGAGGCTCTTTTGAGAGTGTCGCGAACTCGACAAGACGACGTCGTGTTGGAGAACAATGCTACCATTTGGGAAGCAATTTGGCAGCGTTGAATCTCGGAGGATTTTATTTGTTTGGGGCAGAAGAGGTGTTGTGAAGCAATTCGTCGTAGGGTCCGCCAATACACGCCGTAGGGGGCGAACCCAATGGCACGGTTAAACATCAACGAATAAGCCGATTCCTTGATCGGTCGGTCCACAAAAACTGAGCTATTTAGGATATCTTTCGCTACGTCGGGATTACATGTGACGATGACGCGAGTGTTGGCTAATGAGAACGCCATCAACCGAGTGGCGCGTAGGGATATGGCCATGGCCGCAATTTTTTGGTGGGCCAGTCCCGTCATTAGAGGCATGCTTCCAATGACGGGGAGGCCTCTAGGACCCGGGATAAGGGAATTTCGGCAGTGCCCGCGGTGGTGACAACCCCACGCTGGGCCGCCGGGATGGGCCCAATAGAAAATGGAAAGGAAAAACGAAATGAGGAGAAGAAAGAGTAAGGAGTAAAGGATGTTTTGTTGGGTGAGAACCGAGCATTTAGAAACCAAAGCAAAAACCCAAAGGCTTTCAATTTCACTACTCAACGACATGTCGTTTCTTTTTTTCTTGGGTTCTTTCTTTCTCAAGAGTGAGAGAGAAGAGAAAGGTCGTCGGCTTTTGAGTTGGAGGGAAGGAAGGTAGTTAGTGGGTTTATATAGGTGAAAACTTAAGTGGGGGAATATAATTTAAAAACAATACCAACAAAAAAAAAAATGAACATATTCAAATTATAATATTTTAATTACTATTCATTGAAGTTTAATATATTAAATTTGGATATATATATGGATTTTAATATATAGATTTTAGTACTTATCATTTACAGAAATCAACGATTGAGAGCTTATAGTTTGAAAAATTAGAATTTAGCCCCAAAAGATTAATACAATCTAAAAAATAGTTTATGTTGTCGTAATTGTTAGTGAATAAAATAAGTAGAAATTAGTTATGTATGTATTTAATGATGAAAGTGCGAGTGAGTGATTGATTGAACAAAGAAACAAATCAATAGAGATTATACATATTTAATTCGCATATGATATACTAATAACATAAACTATTATTTGGATTTTATCAAACCATAGATATTTTATTTTATTTTATCAAAACTAAATTTTATATTTCTCCAAATCATAAAAACTGAACTTTAGATTTTTAAATTATAGAAATTAAAATCTATCTTGTCGACCAAATTTATAATTTATTATACACTTTAATTTCATATTTATAATATATATTACCTAATTAACAAAACTTGCTAAATTTTAGAGAAATGCTTTATATACACTTTTCAATTACTTGTATGAATAATAATTTGTTATATTTTTAATTAATCACTTCTTCCGATACTTAAATCATTATTGTAGGAAAATTATTAAACATACAAATCACAAAAATATGTTTATATCCTTAAAAAAATTATTTTAAATAATTATAAAGAAATTATAATAATAATTTAAAATTTTATTTTTAATCCTATAAATGTCTCAAAAAAACACCCGAATTTAGCAAATTTGATAACTGTTTTTCCGGAAAACGATAGTTTTTATGAGTGCGGCCGCCTGGCAGGTTCTGACGACATATAAGAAAATAAATTTCCTGCACTATGAGTGCGTGACCACACGCGCTCTCATGTGCTTATTGCTTATTGCTTATTGCTCTTGCCCTTTCTCTCACAACGGTCGAACTTGCATTAAAAAAAAAAAAAAAAGATTAGGTGAAAATAAAATTGAATTTTTTTTAGTCAAAATCATTTTCCTTGAGAGTTGAGTATGGAATAGTGGAGAGATAACATATTTGAGGATTGGTATTAATAATTTGAATAATTAATTATTGTTTAAGAATTAATATTAGGAATAGTTAAATAATGCGTTTGATGAAAATTTTAATGGAATGGTTTTGATTAAAAAAACATTAATATGTGGTTAAAAATTATTATTTACTATCCAATTAAAATAAGTGATTTTTTAGAAAAAATAGTTAACCGTTCATTTTCTACATAAAAACAAACAAACAAATATAACCACATGTGTTTGAACTCAGAGTTAGAATTTTTGTTACTACAACTCAAGAAGAAAACTTATCTTCTTATGATAGAAATCATAAATTCTACTTTGGAGTGATGTGAAACACTATTTGATATCTCAAAATTTTTTTTTTTACTTTTAATAAATATTAAAAAAAATTGTAGAATCAATTAATGTGAAATCATAGGCAAGTTTTCTAAAAAAAACAAAAAACAAAAACACTTAGATACAACATTTACAATTTTTTTAGTTTCAGTCAAATATATATTCAATTAATCATAAAATTAGAGTAAAAAAAACAAAAAAAAAGTTTAGTGTCTACTACTATTTCTTAGTAATTAATTTGTATGAAAATTGATTAAATAATAAACATCATACAAAAAAAAAAAAAAAAAAACACATCAGAGGATTTTTAAAATTTATGGATCAACACTAATATAGCTATTTTTTATAAACAAAAAAAAAAAAAAAATACAACGGTATTATTATTATTATTATTATTTTTGAGTTACACGACTCAAAATGTATACGTTAGCACATAATTAATGTCCAATTTTTTTCAAAAATAATGTTATCAACTATAGTCACTAAGTAAATAATCGGCATATACAAAGATGTCATCAACAAAATTATAAAGAAAAGAATTAAAAATTAAAAGACAGAGAAAAAAAAAATGCTATTGGACCATGTTATTCGTATAGGGAGATTTTAGATAAGTGGGTAAGAGAATCAAAAAGATTGGTGGCACAATGGTTTCATTGTTTGTTGTTAATCCAGTTCAACATCAGCATCACGGATACGATCCTGAAAATTGCGCCAAATTGAAAGCATAATTGAGATGAATAAAAATAGAAGAAAATGGATGGAGAAAGCAACACCAAAATTAACGTGGTTCGGGAACTAGCCCTACATCCACAATCCAAATTCTTAAAATGATCTTTATTCAAATGTCAAAGCCACAATCAAAACTCTCTCAATGGTACAAAATTGGTGTCTAAACTCTCTCACTAAGAAAACACCCAAATGATGCCTTATATAGGCTTATAAGGCTTAACCCTAATTTGACCTAACCCAATATTTATTGAATCCACCAACGGAAACCTTGTTTTCACAAATAACATATCTGAAAAATAATGAAATCACAACAAAAGATTTCAAACATAATGTTGCCAAAATAACATGAAACATAACCAAATGAGAGAGATCCCCTCCAAGCGACATAAGCAGCACAAACTGAGTTAAGATGTCTGCAGAACAAATAACTCTCCAAACTATACATTCAGCAAACAAAAGACCCGCAGAAAACCGAGTCAATACCAAAACTGAATGTCCAAACGTTGCATCACAATATGTCAAACTACAAATCTTCATGTCACTACTAAAACAAACTTACAAACTGTGCAATCATCAAAACGACAAGCAATCAAAATGGACACAAACTCAATGCTTCTAACACATAACAAATCTCTTCCATATCAAACCAACAATTCAAGAAAATCTTCCAATTCCATAACTTCATAAAAAACTACTAAATGCAATCAAAAAATCATCTACACTTAACAAAAGCAGAATGATGGAATTTGCACAAGTAGTTTTACTAAAATTACACTAACCAAACATATTTCTTGAAAGAGAAGAATCAAACATGGAAGAATCCAACTGCTCATAACTGCCAATATGGTTGTATGCAATAAAAGTCCTCAGATGTGGTTACATGCAAGAACACAAATGGAGAATGAACATTTATCCCCTCTTCTTGTATGTAGCCACAATCAAAAGAATTTGCTTCAAAACTAGGATATATAATACCCTCTTGAACAGAGTTAGTTACAAATGACCATTTGCAGTTAACGGGCTCACAAATGTCAGGTCTCTCCACAAACATACAATTACCAGTATTCTTCAGAGAAACTATTTCCCTATCAATCAACTGAACATTACCGTCTAAACTAGCAGGAACATCCTTTGGTTCAAGAGCAACAAAGATAGGATCAGAACGTGCAATGTCACTAACAAGCACATATGGCTTAACTGAAGAATCACAAGATGCATAAGCAGAACCATTGGTCAAATTTGTACCAAATAATTTATTCTCAAAACACAACTTCTTGGCAACAACATAATCAATTTTAAGTGAAGAAACTTCCCTAATTTCAAAAGGAGACTTTAAACTCAAATAAGAAGTTGCTTATTTCTCGCACTTAAAAGCTTTTCCTCGTAGAATTTATAATCCATTTTTAAGCTTCCCAGACATCTTAATTTTATTATTTTTACTGACAGACATTAAGCCATTACAAGAAGAGAAGACATAACCAGCAGCATCAAAAGTTCCTAACGAGATAAGGTTTCGCTTAAGACTTGGAACAAATTTCACATCGGTTAGAATCTTGATAGA
>JBBMEG010020632.1:2743-26530 GCA_037832605.1 Cyclanthera cordifolia | reverse complement strand
AAAAAAAAAAAAAAAAAAAAAAAAAAAAAAAAAAAAAAAATATATATATATATATATATATATATATATATATATATCTATCTGTGTGCGTGTGAGTTTGAAAATTTAAATATTTGCCTTTTAAAATTTGAGATTATATTAAAAAGTAAAAAAGAAATAATAATAATCCTTAAGGAGTGAACCTTTTGCAAGTTGCATAAAATAGTACTAATTTAATTGTTAAATTAGAAATTCAACAATATTTGAGTTTGAGTTATAATAATGTGATTTATGATTTGACTTTAGTCAAAAGTCTTTTTTTTTTTTTTTGTTAATTTTAATAGAGAAAATGCATAGAAGGCTCATTTAAACTTCTTCTCCAAGGAACCAACCCCACCCTATTCTTTACTATGTCGGTTTCGTTCAAGTATAAATATTAACTATAGAATCATCAAACGCAAATTCCAACCGTTGAGAATAAAATGAATTGGTACAACAATAACAACACAAACGACGGCGTTTCGACATTGGATACTCAGCTGATCTCAACTCTAATCTGCCCATCTTGTGCTCATCCTTTCCAATTCAAATTTCAGGTTATTAAATTTAAATTCATTATTTCCTGATCATTGGAATTTTTGAAATTCTAAATTAAATATTTATTTTTTTTATTTTAAATTAAAATTAGGGTAATGAATTTGAAGATTGGAGAAGATTTCCAGGGGGAGTGAAGTTCGATCCAAGCGATGAACAGATATTGGAACACTTAGAGGCGAAAGTGAAACGGGATAAACGTAAGCTTCATCCGTTAATCGATGAATTCATTCCAACATTACATGAAGATGATGGAATTTGCTATACCCACCCTCAAAATCTCCCTGGTATATTTATATATATATATTTATATTTATATTTCCCTTTTCTTTTTATTTTTTATTTTTTACTATTAAAAAAAAATATATATCATGTTTCTTCTCCTAAATTGGAAATTAATAAAACGTGTATAAAGTATGCTTCTTTTCATTTTTCTCCAATCAATAATATAATTATAACCCAACAAATATCCAATCAATAATAATAAACGCAGCATTGTTTTTTGAAACACTATTATTTAAGAAAATGTTATTAGAGATGTACTTGCTCGATCTGTGGTTCGATTCTCCTGTTATATTCTTCATTTGTGACGTATAGCTGTCAAATAGTGCAACCAAATGCATTATATCAATTTTTATTGTTTTTTGTTTTATTAATTATTAAATCTAATCTTTTACTTCAATTAATTATCAAAAGTTATAAAATTTCAAAATTAATTAATATAATAAATGAAACGAAATAAATTAAATTCAAAAAAAGAAATTTAAGACGTCTACAAAAAAAAGTGGTATTATGATATAATCATTTGTAACTTCAATTTCAATAATATTGGGATTGGTAAATTATAAATTTATTTAGTGTATATAATGAATAATGAATAATGAATAATTAATTATAATCATAAAATTAATTTTGTTATTAAAAAAATAAAATCATAACCCTTCCATTCTTGCACGCCAACTACCAAGTTGAAAAGATGCATAAAATAGGTTTAGTGGACATCCAAATTTATTGAGTTTTATTTTATGATTATGTGTGAAAATGCAGGAATGAGGAAAGACGGAGTAGTCCGGCATTTCTTTCACCGGCCGTCCAAAGCGTACACAGCCGGCACAAGAAAACGCCGGAAAGTTCAAACGGACGAAGAAGGCACCGACACAAGATGGCACAAAACCGGCAAGACAAGGCCAGTCGCCGGCGGAGTTGTGATGGGTTTCAAGAAGATTTTAGTATTGTATTCGAATAATGGGAAACAAATGAAACCCCAAAAGACAAATTGGGTAATGCATCAATACCATTTGGGTGTTACAGAGCACGAGAAGGACGGCCAATTTGTGGCTTCAAAGGTCTTTTTCCAGAACCAGCCTCGCCGGAACTCTTCGCATCAGAATGCCATAGGGGGAGGCGGCGGAGGCGGCGGGGACAGCGGCGGCTATTCGCCGGAAACCAGTGCAGTTTTTGTTCATTATGAGAACCCAATGTTGAGTTCAATTTATGAGATAGGAAGAGGAGGAGATCAAACAACATCTTCTTCTGTTTTTGGGATAGCTGCACATTCCACAACTTCCAATTGAATGCTTTTTTATTTTTAACTTTCTTTATGTGGATTGATATTTGATGTTAGTGAAATTAATAAGTTTTGATTTATTGTATAATAATATGGTAATTAAACTAATTAAGTTATATTAGTTATGTTACATTTGAAATATTTGTAAATTTATCTGATAGCTAGGTTCAATCCTCATTTTCATTGTTGACTATTATTATTTTTTGTAAATTTATTCCCAACTCTAGAAAAATAATAATATACAAATGGGAAATTCATATATGTGTGTGTCTGTGTGTATATATATATATAGAGGTAAAAAATACTTGCATGCACGCATTGGAACCCTCAATGGGTACCACAGATTTCTGTTTAAAAGAAATTGTGGTGTCTATGGGATGCATGTTGTTTGATGTCACGATCTTGCTTGTCCAGTACGTATTGAGCATTGCCGCATAAACCTCTAGACCATTTTTATCATGCTTTTCTAGTATAGGATTTACTTTTTATGTTATTTTAATTTCCTTTATGTTTTAAAGCCGTATGACTCCGCTCTATTTTGTCGTTCAAGCCTGTCACATCAAAAATGGTCCAACTATAGGGGGTATGACTCTAGAAGCTTCCCTCCTACTAAGCTATTATAGGATGAATGCAAGCTAGTTGTTGTGTCATTCATTGCATCTTGTCATATAACTTTCAAAGACAAAACGTATTTCTAAACCTTCTTTTCTCTCTTTCGAAAACCTTTTTACACGATCCGTAATAGAGATTGCAACGGTTGTGTCATCCGCTTTGCGATTTTCGTTTGCCTGACTTGCTCACCGGGTTAGAGCAGGTGCCTCACAAACGCTTTGCAACAACAAAATTTTAAATACAACCATTACTTCTTAATACCAAAAATAAATACTCATTCTAAATACTTTTAAAATCTCAATCCAAACGTCCACTCATAAAATCTAAAACCGATAGAATTACTTAAACTATTAATTAAATACACATGATACTATACCAAGTACAAGCAACAAAAAAGTTGTAAATTTCAATTAATAATGATTACTTCGTTTGAAATTATTATTTTGAGAATTTTTAAAGTAGGACAAGAGATGCTTTTAGTCAAAAGAGTTGATACCGGAAGAATTAGTGAAGCATTAATTTTATTGTTTGATGATTATTCAATTCAACACTACGTCACAAGTTCAATTTTGAAAATCGATATTTGACTCATGATAAGATGATATTGAAATGTAAATTGACTCGACCACTTGTTAAAAAACACACATAGGAGCACTGCAAAGCTGTGATTTTTCACAAAGAAAAGTTGCCAAATTGGAAAAGTCAACAGAAGAGATGCTCTGTAAATAGCAAAGCTGAAGACATTCGTGGCTGTCAAGTTAGATGCAAATCTATGAACATGACCCACAATTTTCCTTCTAGAAACACGGCTTAGACTCTCAGCAAAGATCAAACAAAGAATACACCATAATTCAAACAACACACTCTAAAAATCAGCACCAAAGAACCAATAATCTAACCCGAACCCTGTTGGATGGCGTCAAGACAAAATCCACAAAACCAACCCCTTCAAATCTCTCTAACCCTCCTATATGGATCTACAGCTTCATATCTCCATGTAGACCTATACAAAATCCTACAAACAATTCTAATATTATATCATAGTTTGAGTACACATTTCTCATACAGAGCAAGGATGTCTTTTTTGTTGGGATTCTTCAACTGCAGCAGTTCCGCGCCGAAGTTATGTTTTGTGAGTTCTTGTTTAAGCTTCTGGACAGTGAACTTGGTATATTCGTCCTGGTTTGTTTGTTGGCTATGATTATCTTCGTCGCCCTTGAAAACTGATCCACCATCCTCTGGCTGAGTATTTGTGCTTTTAGTTCTTTTGTTTACTCTTAAGATTCTTTCACTTGTGTCCATGTCTTGAACGGATTCCATGCCTATCTCGACATCGTCTCCCCTCAGGCGTTTCCCATGAGAAGCAGTTCTCAGCTTACTATCCAATGCTGTCTCGTTTAGCCGAACTTTAGTAAACTCTTGTTGGAGTAGATCAATTTTTGCATGAGCAGATTGCAACTGAAGTGACAGAGCCTCTGCCCTAGTGTTCGCCTCTGCATGTGCAGAACGTTCTGAATCCAGAAGTCCCTGCAGTACTTGAACGGTGCTAGTGCGCTGCTCATTGTTTGATTTTAATAGCGATTCTATTTCTTTTTCCCTTTCTTCAACTCTTGCTTCCAATGATGCAACTCTTGACAGAGCTTCCATTTCTGATCCCCGAATTCGTTGCACGTCTTCCACCAAATCTTTCTTCTGCCTTTCCAAATTCTCAATTTGCCTCTCGGCCCTCTCTATTTGAGCCAACCGTTCCATTGCCAACCTCTGCATCTCATTCTTTCCCTCTTGAGCAGCACTAGCTTCATTTCTTGCTTTATCAGCCATTTCAGTAGCTTTCTTCGCATCGTGTTCGGCAAGTCTACACCTTTCCTGAACTTCATCAAACCTTTGAAATTCAGATAAGTACTTCTGATCCAGATGAATTTTTTCTTGTTGCAAGATCCTTGCTTCTTTCTCAAATGATTGTGCTCTTGCATTTGTTGTCTCCAACCTCTCTTTTAGCTCTTTTATTTCATGCCTCAAAGATGATACCTCCACGTCATAACTCCCAATTTTTGACTCGGCAGCCTGTAAAAGAAGCAAACTTTTGTATAAGAATGAAAATCTTTTTTCATCATTGAGACGCAAACTGATATCTAAATAGTGATGGAAAACCAAGAACGAGAGATCTAAGAAGTTAACCTTTAGCTCAAGCCTTAAAGTTGTCAAATGCTGCTCGGCTTGTTCAATTTTTGCGGCCTTTTCCTTCATTTCCTCTTCCTGCATCATAAAAACAAATTTCAGGTATTTATCATTATAGCACTCCAAGTGTTCGAGGGTAGAAAACGCTTGCAAATGTTAGTGAGTTGGGTGGGTAATGAAGGTACCCTTTCAGCCAAAGTACTGGAGAATTCTTTCCTCAAAGCATCTTCCCTAAGCCTTGTTTGCTTATTTGTGCGCTCTTCTGCAAGCGCAGCCTTCTCAAGAGCAGCTTTAGTGTCTCTTAAAGCAATGTCAAATTTCCTCTTCCACTCTTCTGCCTCTTCCTGTGCAGACTGAGCTTGTTCCCGAGCAGCCGCAAGCCTTGCCTCAGCAGCACTACTCTTGGACTTTAAAACAGCAATTTCCAAACTAGCTTGATCTTCTTCAGCTTTCAACTTTGACAGGCCAGTTTCGTATTTTCTTTTCCAATCCAATGATTCTTGCTTTGCTTGGTCCAATGTTTTCTGAAGGCTAGAGCACCTCTCATCAAGAGAACTGCAATTACCCTGTAGATTAGTTATGCGGTTCATATAGTCATCGGCAAGCTTCTTTTTATCATTGATGGCATCTTCATATCGCTTTAGATACTCAGACTTGTACTTCTCACTGGCTTCCAGCTGCTTCTTAAGCAAATTCAGCTGGTCTTCGATCGAGCGACACTTCAAAGCGAGGGAATTCTTCTCCGATCCTACTTGATCCATAAGTCTCTTTATAAGGTCATGCACTGGACCGTCCAAACTGTAAGGTTTCATGGTATCAGCCACATTAATTCCAAAAATCCAAAAATAATGAGGGACAACACTAATATATACCTCTGATGTAAAAATGTCGCCAACTTCTGCCACTTTGCTGGACCATGTGAGGATGCTTCATATTCAGACAGAAGAGCACCAAGAACCTAAACAGGCACGTTAACAACGAAAATCAAATGGGGAATGCAATTAGGAATCAATATTTGCACGAGACAAGAGACTGACAAGAAAGGATGGAAATTCAATAAAGGCAATAGATGGAATATGTTCAGCTAATTCAGTCAGAGTAAAAAAAAACAGTGGTCAATAACTTACAGAGATCTTAACTATGCAAATTTCACATCTAATGTGAAAATCACAGTATATTTTCTAACAAAAAAACATAACTAACATTTGATTCAATGTCCCTAGAATTGCTTTTAGACCACCAGAATCACCAACGTAGCTGATCATTACCAGTGTTTTGAAAGGCGCACCCAGGCGCACTCAGGCGCGCGCCTAGGCGCAAGGCGCACCCAGGCGCACTCAGGCGCGCGCCTAGGCGCAAGGCGCATGTGTTGCGCCTGGCTTGGGGGCTTTTGTATTTTGGGGGTTTTTTTCCTTATTCTTTTATTGTTTCGGCCCCCTATAGCCTTTGGTTTTTTAAAGTATCAAAATGTCTTAAATCACTTATGCGTGTTTATATATCATTTTTTTAATAAAACTTCATTTCTTTCTATGAAATGTATATTTTTTTATGTTTTTTATATTGTGCGCCTTAAGTAAAAAAGCCCGCGCCTTAAGGTGCGCCTTGCGCCTTAGTGCCCCTTGGGCTTTTTAAAACACTGATCATTACATTTTTAACCCAAACTGTTCTACATTACCTTCACAACATTATTTATCTTAGCATCAGAAGCATGGCAAGCTGCTCTCAACCTCTTTTCCATGCTTTGTATAGCATTTGTGCATTGCAAGTCTGCTTCTGTGTATACAGTCCTCTTGTAATCCTGCATTTGACACAACAAACTCATGCAAATAAAACAAGGGGCTGAAAATAATCTATCACAAGCAACTGTAAGAAAAAACGGAAAATAAAAATGACTTGAAATACTTTAACATTATCGTATATCAAGTAAAATATGCAGCTTTTTACCAAGTAAAATCAGCTCCTTGACCTTGAACGTTACTAGTGAACACATATGTCCATGTCCAAAGAGAAGATCAAATGACCCATCGCATATGTATTAATAATAAGTTTAGCAATTCTATAACATCATTACTTTTACTAGTTTAGCAAAAATTTTCCACACGAAGTCAGTTAGCGTTTCGCCCAAAATTCCGTTGTACCCTGTGAAATTATCTAGAATCGTTTTTATTTTGAGTTCAACAACAATTTTGGATGGGAGATTTCCAGCAGGTTACGGAAACTTGTGTCCATTGAGCTTGCTCTTGTTGGCACGAAGTACTCCAGAATCTCTGACAAAACTTTCCATATAATACCAAAAATCAACTTTCCAAAGTGGCATAAATGTTTGAGGCATCATTTGATGCTTCTTCATCTAAGTTAACAAATTCTCATTTCCAATTTCCGACACAGCTAAAAAAACATAGAATTAAAAGATTCATAATATTATTATTCATTACCTCGAATGCTTTTCTATAAAATTTCTCCAGTAGTCCCTCATATTTTTTCCTCACTGGACCAGCACCTACAGCACTTGAATTAAATTCAGCAAGTGATTTTTGAACAGCTGTTTCATGTGCTTCCCTCAACGCTGCCTGCAGGGAAAAAATGTTATCGAGCAACAAAAATATCTCCATGAGAATTCAAATTAGCATTTCCACTCACTTCCTCTGGAGGCTTTGACCTGTCAAAAGTAGACATATACACTTCGGTAGCATGATCATATGCCCTCCGACACTCGGCTTCTTCAACACTCTGCAAATTAATCAAGTCATATGGATGAAAATTATCTTCTAATTCAATGCTATCTCAATCACTAAAAGAGAAATTCCTACATGTCTGTACTCTACATTACAGGTTTAATAAATCTCAATGAACAAAGAGAAATGTATGCAAACATAAAATTTCCAAACCAAATTTATGTGTGCGCCCAAGTCAACTGATAATATAATATTAATACAAGACAATGCAGGTTTCAAAACATTTCTGTTGAAATAATTATTAATTATAATTTATTAATTCTGATTTAATTTTAGTATTTTATTTAATCGTGAGATCGTGTGATCGTGTAATCATGTGAAATATTGCTGGAGAAAAAGAATAAAATCACAATGAGTTTTGCCATTAAAATCCTCGGTATATTTTCTCTTCCAAATTACAGCGTTACTTCTTCTGTTAATTAATTTTCCTACAAATCAATTCAAAAATGAGAAAAGAAAAAAATACTGCTTACAAGCAAAGCTCCATAATCATCTTCAGAGAGTACTTCAAAGAAGAGTTCATTAGGTATACTAACCTGCCAAGAAGAGGTTATTGTAGGTACTGCACCATGGTTAAGGGCATCAAGATAAGACTCTGTAATACCCACCAAAACTGGTCCTGTCATAACAGTTGCTCCCACTTGCTTAGGCCTTGTCCTCTCAAAAACAAATTTGGTAAACGCATCAAGTCCAGACCTAAATTCGGGCCTCATTTTATCTAACTGCAGAACCACGTAATAGTAAGCAAGTTCAGTTACATTTGGCTTCAAAAGATAAATTATGTAAAAAGTAAGCTTATGCTACTTACAGAAATCTGATCAAGTCTTTGGAGATCATTTTCATTATTTAGAGGACGCACGAGAGTAAAGCAATCTCTGTCAGGAAAAAGAGCTCTAATGGAATCACGAATCTGTTGGTGAATGAATGGCATTAAAAATTAGATCAACCCAAACAAACAGATTGTTTTTTGGTCAACAAAAGACTACAAATGACCATTTGTCCAAAATTCAACGTGCAAGAGCTAACAGAAACTTGAACATACAGTGATAAATAACTCGAGACATTTGAAAAACAACAAATCTTACATACTAAACAATTGGTACTCACCTCTCCTTTTCTTCAAAGGCTCTTAAATGATTTTATTATCAAGTTACACATTCACAAGGGAAAAGAACCTTATAAAATAAATTTGGTAAGTACTAGTTTATTGAAAGAAATAAATACATCCTACAAGGATCCGACAGCTTCATTACTGTCCCCCAATACTCAATCAAGTACTACAAGAGAACCAAGGGCCACGATCATCCTTTAATCATAGATATACTCATCATATACTCACTCTCCTCCTTAAAACGACACTCCACCTCCAGCTCAAATGACTATCTACAACATCCTAGTTGAGCATTTCTTTCACAAATAAACCTTAAGAAAAAGGGGTCTATCGATATTACAAAATAAGAAATGCTCTATAGGCATCTTATTCAAGGTCTTAAATACAAATATCTAGTTTATGTTGTATATGAGAGTGAGACTTTTCGGTAGAATAAAATGGATATAAAAATTTTTAATGAAAGAAAAAACAGTTTCCCCAACCCATACCAGTAGAAATTAGATTACCTAAAAAGAAAAAAAAAAGAACAACTCTTAAATAAGTAAGTTCCTAAAGAAAGAAGAATTTACTACACTCAAATAGAATATCTTGGAGCCAATAAAAATTTGGTTTCCTAAGATCTCCAGTACACGTGCATCCATTTAGTCTAGAACAGAAGAAATACATCCTCTCTCTAATACCATTATCTACTGTCTCATCTGTAGCAGCTATATAAAATAAAAATTATTAAAATTTTCAATTAAAGGAATAAAAACCAAGATTGCAAATTCTATGCGGGATTCTAGAAAGGGGGTTCTAGAGTTAAAAAGAAATATGAACCAAACTCTAAAAGAATGTGTGACTTATACAGGAGTCAGGAGTAACTTTTTCTCTTTTCTAGACCAAGAACGTGTGAGAACCAAAAATAATTGAGACCACACAATACCTCATTCTTAGCAGCTATGTCTCTTCCACTACCTTGAACCGGCCTCAAGGCAATCTCCAGATAATCACGAGGTGTTATTCTTCTATTATCCTCAACTAGATCCAAATAGAAGTCCTGCAAGTATAACCCATTATAGAGAAGATTAAACAGTACGATAGAAAATTAAAAAATTATATAAATAAAGAACCAAATATAAAAAGGAGGTAAGAAGTAAGCAATTTTTGTCTCTCTATAAAAATCCAAGCTTTCATCAAGTAAAATGAAATAATTTTTAGGTAGGCCACACAAATAAAGTAACAAATATATAAAATAAGCACCAAAAAGAGTATTTAAAGTAATAAAGAGGACATGGTCTTACAATGAGAAGCCATGCAAATTGCAATGAGAAAAAAAAAATTGTGTGCATGACAAGAAAAAAGAAAAGAAAAAAAAGCATGTCCTATTGTCAGAATGCACTTTAAAATAAAATTTTCAACTTAGCAATATTAATAGTAGAGATGAGCCCTGTACCCTTAGAAGCCAAACAAAAATTGGAGAGAATTGACCAAGTTCAGCTGATGTAGTTCTGCCTCCAGCAGCCCTAACACGAATATGCTTGGTCATTTGAGTGACAAGAGATAAACGGTCAAGTGCGGCTTCATCAATTCCACCCATCTGAACAGTACAAAAATGAGGTCCATAAAGAAAAATGAAATTGTAAAAAATGGTACAAAATATACAGCAATAAAGAGAGCAACACTAATAAAATTACTTAGGTATCCAGGTCCAATTAATTTTTTATTTTGAAACTGAGAAATCGAAACTTTGCTCCACAATACCCGGAGTAACCTTGCCCGTCCCTATGTCAGGCACCGGGAGATTGAAGGAATTGTGACACGGAAGGTGTCTACAAATTAATGTCACAGGCGAGTCTCAAACCTGGGACCTTGAGGGAGCACGCCTTCAAAGACCAAGCCTTAATGCCACCCATTGGGGACATCATGTTCCAATTAAAGAGAGAAAATGGAGGAAATGTGTGATTAATCAGATTTAGATAAGATGGATTTTTAATGGATAAGAATAAAACGTTCTCCTACCTGATTATAGACAAACATGCTAGATAAGAGAACAGCTAGAGAAAAAATCTGGGTGCTGTATGTTCCCTGTAAAAAATTGAGGAAAAAATTAAAAGATAGGTGGAATAAATTAAATACCAAGAAAATTTGTATATTACGATTTCAAACGAGGTGAACATATGATGAAGCAGAATTGAAAGTCAATACACAAAGAACATAAAGTACAGCACTGCCCTCATTCTTCTCAATGCCACATCAAATAGACAATTAATAACTAGATTCAACATCAAATAATGAATGAAAGTCATACCGTTTGATCATAAGCATCAATTCCTTCACTGTCTAACAGTAATAGATTATATTCAGTTCCATCGAGGGCAGTTCTTTTCAAGGGTGTACTCCATAGCCAGAGCCCTTTAGTACAAGGTCGATGGGTAGATGCTACTTGAAATCCACTACTCCTCCCAAGAAGCTTCAAAAGAAAGAAGTTATTGGTAAGTCAGCAAAATTACATTATACAAACATTGAGAAGCTAAGTGCTCCATCAAAAAGCATACATGTTCTACAGAACAGTCACACAAAACATGCACACAAATTGAATCCTTGCAGATACCTCCCTCTTCATGCAAACTAAATACTAAAAGTACAAGAAGAAATTCAATCAGTAAGTTGAAAAACAAAAACGACAGTAGCGGATAAAGGGAAAATGTTCGAATTGTATGTTCATATACAGGGGACCACAATATATCATAAACAAGAAATTCGAATTTCAATGGTCATTTGGTTCAAAAACTGAATTTGTATAGCTTGAAGTTGAAAAGAAAAGCCTTAGACTTAGAGAATTGCAAGTTGTATGCTATGTTGGAAATACTCACCTCGTGGTCATTTGTCTCACATTGAAAATGTGAGGATTCTTCAACACATATATATGATACGTGAGCTAATCCCCTCATAGTCAATTGGTTTTGAGGTGGAATCTCATACTATCAAATATGATATCAAAGCTCATGTGGGTTATTGGTCACCCAATTCTGATCTGACCCAAAGTGGGCGATTCGAATCCCACCCCCAGCTACATAAATCTGAACTCTGAAGTATATAAACTCTTACATTATAATACATGCAAAACATTGCAAATCACAAACTAAAAAAACACTCAAGCATATGAACCCATTTCCTTATACAAACTACAAGTAAGTTTCAAATCCTAGACTTTCCAACCCCTTTGAGAAAATGCCCTCTCACAAACGAAATTCTAAAAAGTACGGACATTTCTCCAAAGATGAGTAAGATAAAGGCCTAGAACACCAATTCGAGTAACGCAGTTCAAAAAGAAGATTAAACTCCTTCCTCCATGAAGAACACAGTTATTTTTCACCTTTTAAATGTTATAAATGGCAACCTTCAACTATTTCCTGTATAAATGGATCAGTTCCTTGCAGCTACACCATTAACTTGAATTCCAGCTCCAACACGTTTCTCTACAGAACTACCTATTTACAGGCAGCAACTACAGAAACAAACTAACCAAGTGCAAGTACTACTTAAAATTTGACCTCACATAAATTCAGAAAAAAAAAACCCTAGATTTCATAGAACCCACCAAATGACGATAACTCATATACAGAATCTATCCTCCACAAAATAAAAAGAAAATAAGACTAACTTGATTTAAAACAAAGCTCTTGCCCTGACGAGCACGGCCACAGACGGAGACAACGCCAATAGGCCCTTTTACGAGCTGTAGAGTAGCGACAGCTTCAGGATCCATCCTAAACTTTCCTTTCTCGTCGCAGTAAACGAGGCGAATCGCCCTAGCCGGACCAGTCGCCGTCGACGGCGAGGCCGAAGGAGACTGCGGACTAGAAACATCAGCGGAATTCTCTTTCCCTCTGAAAAAATTCATCATCTTCTTCCTTTCCGTCTCTTTCGATCAAATTTCGCGCCCTTTGCTACACAAATCTCGAAAGAACAAAAATCTGCGCCTTCCCCACCAATGTCTTCCGGAATCGAAAGAAAACGGAATACAAATTAGCTTATTTTGCGTTCTATTTCATCACAGTGAGTGAAAAAGTGGAACCTGAAGTGTTTGAAATCGGAGAGGGAAAAGCAGCGTTGAGCTTTTTCTGAACACTTTTGTTCTTCGTTCTTCCAGCTCCCAAGTGTAAGAAGTACGAAATTACCATTTAGCAAAGGAACGTTGAGGGAGTAGGAGAGGGGCTTTTTAGTCATTTAATTATAACCGTCCTTCAAGCCGATGAGACAGCGTGGTTACAAGGCTAGGCTGGCAGCTGGCCATAAATGCTTGTCACATTGTTTTTATATTTGCAATTTAGTTTCTCCTTTTTCCTTATATACGCTGACTGAATTTCGGGCTCCATTATGCTTTCCTTATTAAAGCCCGTGATTAATTGGTCAATTGTGTGATGAAAATATTGTCGGCCTGTTTAATCATCGGCCCAAGAAAAGGCCCAATATCACGTTCAACGGTAAAAAAAATGGCGAATAGAATGTTCATATTTTAGGAAGTGTTTGCTAATACTTGCCTTTGTATTATATTTACATTCAAACGAGCTAAACCGATAGTATATCTAAAGTATTGGCTCTCGAGATTTAAATTCAAAATCCTGTTTGTTGTTTACATTGGACGTTATAGATATTCTTACACATAGTGATGGGAATTCATGTTAAATATAAAAATAGAAAACTCTATAACGCACTATTATTATTGGGTTCACTAATTGACATGATTTTAATTAGATGATCAAACTCGTGACCGTGGTGTTAAACTGAATTATCTCCAAATAATGAAATCAATCGACATTTACGACTTATCTCATGTTTTTTTAAAAATGTTTGAAACACATCACTCCGTTACGTATTTTAAATGTGATTATATTGCCAAAAATCCAATACCGGTTATTGTCCCGTTAATATAACTACACATCTTACTTATCATTCAAAAAATGAGTAATTTGTTTTTGTTCATGATTTTGATTGATTATGTGGTTTGAAAATTTGAGGTATTAATAAGGGGAGGGAAGGCAAGGGGTTTTTAGTGGAGTTTATTAATCATTGTCACCTCAAACAACCTATGGAATTTCGTTTTTGTACGTTTAACGGGCAGTTTACACATATTTTCGTTCCTATAATTAAATCGAAAAATAATTTATACAATCGAATAATTTAGCCAAAGTCTAATAAATTTATAAATTTATTAAGCGGAGGATTCACACCTGTTATCGAATTAAAACAAATAATAATAATAAAATATTAAGCAAAAGGGACGGCAACTTGATATGGTCGGAACAAGTCAAATCGAGTTTTAAAAATCGGGTTGAAGTTGAACCAACCATAACCAAGTTTGTTCTAAATTCCAAAATATGAATGAAAGACCAAACATTCTGTTTTAAACAATACACTATTCTTTATCAACGCATTGCTATTTTAACATCGTATATATACATTATAAAAATAAATAAGTTTCCTAATTTTTAGTTAAGGATTTCACCGAAAAATTTTCAATCATAAATTGTCACATCATTATCTCAAAATTAATAGGAAAAGAATTGGTCCAAGGCATATGAAAATTAATGTCCATATAAACAAGTCCACGTCCTGTGAACAATATTCATCATGTCCGATTACCAGCGCCAACACACACTTTCTAATAATGCATAATAAAAAAAAAAAACTATAATTTCAAAGATTTAGTTTAATGAAATGTATCTATTTTCTTTGATTAATTTTTTTTTTTTAATTTAGTTGAAGCTTGTCCTTTTTTTTTGCTATACACTTTAGATTTTTTTTTACCATTCATAAAAAAATATCCCCCTGTAACAAGTGTAGACTATTCTAAAAGAAATCACAAATGAAACATTAATATAAATGTTTTGTGGAATTATAATAAGTATGAGAATACAAAATAATTTACAATATAAAAAATGTCCACGGGACTACCTAATTCGCCTCCAGGCATCGAATTTCAAAGAAAAATGAGCGAAATTTCATCTGTGTAAAGAATACAAACATTCGTCTCTGCATCCGCCGCTCGAATTCGGAAATTTAATGATGCACATAGAGAATTCAATAATCAAACAAAATTTAATCCCACTTTATTTAGAAATTGAATTTCCTTCAGGAGATCAATTTTAAAGCCACAAAGCGCCGGCATCTTTTAGCGCCGGCACCAATTCGCCGGAAATATGAGCCGCCATCACTCTCTCCAGCCCACCAAACATTTTCCCGCCGACAAACACCACCGGAAACTGCACTACCCCGACGCCCCCATCTTCATCTCCAGCGGCGAATTTCCGAATCTCGCCGGCAATTTCGATTTCCTCCTTCTCACCGACGGCGAAGACGGCCGGGTTAGCACCGTGGCCCAACAAAAGCAATTTCAAGACATGGCTCATACAACACCCACTCCTCGCCAGAACCACCACGGCGTTCTTCGATACCGTCGTTTCGAGGCTTACAGCCGCCCCTATGGCGGAGGACTCGGCGGCCGGAACCCACGTTCTGTACGGAATTGCTTGGTGCATATTGCTCAAATTTGGTAAGGAAAAAAAAAAGTCCAATTGATGGAGGGTAGTATTAGTAATAAGATTTGATATCGAGGGATTTATTTATATTGGGCAACACCGATTGGGCTGTGAAAACGTTAGCGTCAACACGGGTAACGCAATATAGGACGTAATAGAAACTCTAAGTGACGACTAATTGCGTCACGCCTTACTCGTTAACAAGATTTCATATAATAGTAGTTTATGACTTATTCATTATTCTGCGGTAATTCCGTAGTTTTAATAAAAAAAAATATATATGTATTTTTTAATAAAGAATTATTTTTAACATCTCATCAAATTTTTTCTCAAATTTTACACTAAACTTTTAATCAACATTTATAAAAAATTTAGTCTATATAATTTCAAAATTTAGACTTTAGTCTATTTGATTTGGAAAAATATAGAATATAGTCTCTGTTATTTGAAGAAATAAAAGTTAGTTTGATTTGATAAAACCTAAAAAATATATAAATTAAGTAGGTAAATGCGATGTATGAAATATGTTTTTTTTTTTCAATTAATTACATATATCGCATTCTCACCATTAAACATAAAATAACTATATTTATATCGAACTCTCATCATTAAAAACAAAATAACTAACATTTACGTATTTTAGCACTAACATTATGAACGACATACTATTTTTTAGACTTTATCAAAATTTAGGGACTAAATTTTAATTTTCCAAATCATATGGATTAAATTGTAGATTTTTATGAACCATGGAGACTAAAATATAGATTTTGAAATAATTGAGATTACATTTTAGCTTTTATCAAATCATAGAGATTAAAAGTATATTTGGTATGGTGAAAAGGGTAAGGGAAGGCTGAAATCTTTTTTTATTATTTGACCCACGAACTTTCATCAAATCAATCACTAATTATATTTATTTTTCTTTATTTCTTTATTATTATTATTATTTTTTTACCGAAACATGTTTTAAATTTATAATTTAATCTAAAATTTATTACTTAACCCTCAGTGTTATAAAACAACTCTTTTCCAAATTTATTATTTTTCTTCTCCCTCTGTATTAGCTATTGACTAGATGCCACTAATGATGATTAGCATACAAAAGCAACTCATCAAATCTCCGACTTTTGATATGTAGATTTAAAATTTAGATCGAGTCTGAATCAAGTTGACACGTATAGATTGCTATTAATTATATGGGAACGGACAGAATAAAAGAAAAGAAAAATTGGTAAGGATGGTGACGTGGTTGGATTATAAGTAATTGGGGAAATTTGAGGATTAATTAGTGTGGGGTATTAGGTTTGGTTTGGTTGGCTGAGATATGATATGAGTGACATTGACACGAAAGAGTTGTTAGATGACGTGGGTATACGTGGAAATCTTACGTGGCAGAATGTTCTTTAGTCATCTAATTATTTTTTAGAGTAATAATCAGGTCATGAATATTAATGCTTACTTTATCAAAATAATAATAATAATAATATATATGTAATTCAATTTGAACAATATTACTTTTATTGCAGACATCGCAGACACAAGTCTGGATGAGTATTGTCTAGTTTTAATTCTTCGTGCATTATCTTCAATGTTCTTCAAAAGTTAACTATCGTGGAGTTGATTTGTTCTTTCGACCTTTTTTTGAGATTTTTGTACCCCAAGTTAATTAGTTAAAGGTTATTGCCTCAATTTGGTTTATGCTGAGCTCGATTACTTTTATTGTCGATTCCTTCTTAATTATGCGGTACGTCATCCACCAATATGTAGTTCAAAATCAATATCACTGTTTGAAAGTTATTTTTTTGTGGTTCTTCTATTTGAATGTTAGAATATGTTTGTTCCGAGACTTTAAAGTAGCATTTCAAATGAATATTTATTAAATACTCTTATAAAACTGCATCCAAACGAGATTTTAACCGCCATCATTATTTTTAAATATTCAAAATAAATTCACATTCTAAATACTCTTAAAAACTACATCCAAACAAAACATTTAACTATAATCGTTACTATTAAATATTCATAATAAAATTTCATTATAAATACTAATTTTAAATACTATTAAAAACTACTCCCAAATAGGTTTTTTATTTCAATAATTACTAATTATTACTTCTAAATATTCAAAATAAATTTTAATTATAAATACTAATTTTAAATGTTCTTAAAAACTATATCAAAACAAGTATTTGGTCGTAATGATTGACCACAATTATTTAGTTTTTCAATATTATTTTTTTTTTTAATAAATCAAAATAATGTGTGGTTAATATTCGTGCAATAATCAAAATTATTGTGATTTTGAATTTAAGGTCGTGGCTCTCACGCAGCTGAGCTAGCTTTTCTGCAAACTTTCGGCTGGAGAATGCAAAAATTTCCACACATTTCTTTCTGTAACATGGTCTTTATGTTTATCCAGTCAAGAATATGATACAAATTTTGAATGCTCTAATTCCATCTAAACTATATATTACTAAAATTCAAATTACTATCACTCAAAATATTCATTCATTATATTCACTCAAATAACTATTTTGTAATTTTACATCTAAATACCTTCTTAACAACCTAATAAACCTCTCATCAAATTTCATATCAAATTTATCATTCAATATATTATTACTAACACATATATTGATACCGAGTATCTAAAGAATAAATTACTACTAACGTAAATGATTAATTACTCAACTATTATTAATATTTTAACTCTACTTAAGCGTTTTCTACCAAATCCAAATATGAGTTACATCTCTCACCTAACCATTTTATATTCCACTAAAATAAAACCAATGGCTATGTAACCACCCATTTTATATTCCACTAAAATAGTTTACGGGTATGTAACAGAAGTTTTCAAACTTTAAATCAAAATTGTAATTTAAAATAAATTGAAAAGTTGTTAAAAAAGCATTGGTTACTTGGATCAATGACTCTAATCATGAACTTTTAAAGTTAATGTAATTTTGTCAATCAACCCTTCAAACACATATTTTCTAACTTTCATCTCGACTTTGCACACTAAACACCAACTTCTCAATACTACCCCACCCTTCTCATCCCTTACCGTCCCTCCCCACACTAAGCCAAACCCGCATTGGAAAATAATTTTACGCCGGTAGATGTACATACATATGAATCCACTTGGGTTCCGAAATTTAATTTCATAAGCAACATGTGGTAATGCCTATGCGTACAGTTCGTACATATCCATATTTAAATAGCCAAATTAAATATATTGTTAATTTATTATTATTTTGTGGAAAAAAAAACAAAAAACAAACAAACACTGCTTGCATCATTGATGACATCACAACAGCTCTAAAGCCACAGTTTCCATAATTTCCATCAAATTCCGTATTTGTTTATTTTCCATCAAAATTTGATTTTGCCACCCTCGTTTAACTCGTTGTAGTCACTACCGAGAGGGCGCCCGCATCCAATTTCCTTCCCCCTTCACGCGAGTCAACTTTCGTTGCTCGTCACGCGTTTAATTACCCTTCCTAATTCTCTCACCAATCACATTTTTTACGTTAACTCAGACCCCACTAATCTTAATTCCTTCATTTTTGCTTCGGAAAACGATAATTATAAATTTAAATTTCTTAGAGACTGTTGGCTCTAATACCATATCTTACAAAAATGAAATACTTAAAACAATTATGCTAATTATTGTAGCAAAATAATTAAAAAAAGAAAAAAGAAAATTAGTTTATGAGTGCCAAAAAGTATTTGCATTTAAAATGAGCAGCAATATATAAATTCTGGTGTTTAAAAAGGAAAATAATTATGAGGTTTGTTTGTAAATTTCTGAAGTGTTTATTTTGAGTGTTTATAAATGATCAATAGTGATTATAAGGAAAAAATTGTAATAATAATTCATTTTGTATAAAATTTTTAAAAAGAGATTATAAAAACTCGTTTATAAAATATCCATAAACACTCACAACAAACCTCTCTCTCTTTAATTTATTTGTTAAAGTTGATTTAAAGAACGCGGAAGCGAGTAAGGAGAATAAGCCGGTGTTGTCCACTAAGTTGGTTCGGAAAAGGACATCAAACAACTCGAATTAGCCCTCTTTTTTTCTTTTGCAAATCCACACGTCATTGTGTAGGTCGGAATTTTTCATTGCGTTTCTAAATTATATATTCTCATTTATCTATTTATATTTCCGTACATCAGCAATGAATTAAGTGCAAAAATTACAATGCAAATGTCATTTTGGCAAAGTCCACCATCTTTTTAAATTTCATACAATTATTCAAAGCACCGAAAAAAGGACCAAGTTACCAATTCAATACAATGTTCTCTAGTTGACAAACTATATCTATATATACATTTCATATTTTCCGTTAGATCTCTTTTTCCTATATGAAATTATAACTTTCACTTTCAACAATAATATCGAATTGGAATGAATTAATTAAAAACCATTTCAAACCAAAAAAAAAAAAAAAAAATCAAAACAAAATTCCCTCTAGTAAGAAAAGAACCATAGTATCTTGAATCAGATAAGATGGTTATGTTTTATATTTTTGTATTGGGCTTTTATATGTCGTGTCAAATTAAAATTTAACAGAAAACAAGTAAAAAAAAATCAAAAGAGAAAATATTAAAATTGAGCATAAATTTAAAACCGGCCAAATTATAAAAATTAGGCTGCAAATCAGAACTAAAAGCTTATTAATATTGCAACAAATACTTTTTTGCGCTGTTTGATTTCAAATTAGTATTTACTAAATATCATTCAAACGTGTTTTTGATTGCAATCATTAATTCTAAATATTTTAAAAAATTAAAACAAAATAAATTTGACTATAATCGTTAATTTTAAATACTAAAAATGAATACATATTTTAAATATTCTCAAAATCTCGATCCAAACTTCTCTCGAATAATTAATCGTTTTTACTGCCAATGATTATTAAAGATATACATTAAATTATGATGGAATCAAACAAAAGATGCAATTTATTCACAACATGTATATAATATAATACAGATGCAGTAATCAAATATAATAATCAATTCTTTCCTAAAATGTACAGTCCAAAAAAGGAGAAAGAAGAAACTAATATTTAAATTCAATATAAAGCACGTGTTACATAGCATGTCGTGAGAAATTGCGGTGAATTTTAGCAGCCCAGTCAAAGCCATCAAATGAGCTCACATTCTCATCAACTGGTCGTTTTCCTTTTGATTTATCATCGTCGTAACCAACTGAAGCAGCAGCCTCTTGTACGCCACCAGACAATTCCATCGCCGCTCCAATTCTGAAAGACGGCGGTGAGTCAACGCCGGCGTCAACCATTGGCCGCGGCGGCGACAAGCTGAAGTCACCGCCGTGACGGCGGCCTCTTGTTCCTCTTCCGGCAACCCTTTTCTTCGCTCTCCCTTTCCATTTGTTTAGACCTTCAACTACCCCCTCCGTGAACACTGTTTTCTTCATTGAACTCCCCATCTTCAACGGTAAAAGAATTTGCCACATTTTTTCACTATCAATAGTTATGTAAAACATTTGGCATAAATCTTCTCTACCAAATAAAATTGATATGAGTTAATGGTTTAGAATAATATAGATGACTGCTCTTCTCATTATCAATAATTTTTTTTTTTTAAAATATTGATAAATAATTGAATTAATTTGGACGAATATGAACTATATAGCAACCTGCAGACATATTACCTAACATTTGATAGTAAATAAAATTAATATCTAAGCACACGGCAACTATGGATAGCACATTTAATTTATAATACAATAAAATATAAAGTACTCTATCCTAACTCTGAGATTTACGATGGGCTTTTCTCAAGACAATAACTTTTTTTGGGCTCATCGTTTCGAGATCCGAATCGGATTTTATTGTCTTGGATTTAATCTATCTTTGGTTTGTTTTATACACCGTTAGTGTTGTCCGTCGAAATTTACCTTCGACCCAACTAGTTTCACATGAATATGACATTTGATTCTCATATAAATTCGTAAGAAAATATATGAACTATTAGAAAATCTCATTATCCCACGTTAAAAAACTGGAGAGTCATTCCAACATTTATAAAATAAGATGAACTACTTGTAAGGGTGTTCATCGGTCGATCGGTGTCGATTTTCAATGAAAGTTGATATCGAATCGACCCTATCTGAAATACTAGCGATGAGATTATTTAAGAAATGATTAGAAGTTTTTAGAGCCAAGATTTTGTAGAAGAATTGATTAATTAAACTTGCCTGAGCGACCAATGCGTAGAGAGGCAGAGTGACATAGCCACAAATGAACTGCACAATCACACCCACCCCAACTCCTATTACCAAATCTGCAATATCTCTTTGAAAGCAAGATCTCAGCCCAAATTTCATCTGTAATTAAATATTTGACGTTTAATTAACAACCTATGATTCTACAACAACTTCAGAAATTTAAATTCTAATTAATACTTACCCATGCCCACGTAAAGAATGCCAACTGAAAAGAGTTCTACAGTACATAAAAACAAAGAATTTCTCAACTCACAAAATTCTTGGCTAAATAGTAAATAGGTAAGCAAATAAATAATTAATTGCCTGGAAGAAAATGAAGTGAATGAAATAGAGAAGCAACTTGGGCCGGCCCAACCAAAAATAATGGTCACTGGGCCTGACAAGCACAGTTCCTCGTACAACATGGGACTTCTCATGGCTGTCCAAGCACATCTCAGTCATGATGCCTTGTAGCTTTGTCCCAACCAACAAAAGCATCTGAATAAATACATTCAGCTGATATCATATTAATACAAAATTATCATTCAAAATCAAAGCCTATGAATGTATAAAAAAAAGTTGCACATTTTTTCTTACAAGTAATGGAATGAAGGGAAGCCATAAGTAACTGTGAAATTCTGCATCAAGTTAGAATGAATTTCTTTTACCATGTGCTTTGAGAGAGAGAGAGAGAGAGTAAAAAGAGGGTTTTGACTGTTACCATGTGCTTTGAAGAATATGAAGATAACAGAAAAGATCCAAACCCACCAGCTGCAAAAACTCATAAAACTTAGTATTTTAAGGATTCATGTAAAGGGTAAATGTATATAAACGAATTAGTTTGTTTCGAACACTATAAAAAGAAAATGTGACTTTGATTTGAGCATGTGTTCTAACTCTAATTAAATATTTTTAAATAATAAAATGTCACCTGATTCCCACCACAACACTGAAATCATTATCTAGAGCTCTTGTTATGTACTTTTGAAAGTCAAAGTTGCTTCCTTCTGCTAGATGGGCCTGTGACAATAGATGATTCAAATAAATACTTTAAGCTAACAGACAATCTCAATCCAAATATTACTTCATAAACTTAGATATCAAGTTTGAAATAAACAGAGGCCGTTAGTACCGCAATGAAACCATGTCTAAGAGTGAGATAATCGGCTGCGTTCACAGATTCATAAAATTGTCGAAGAAAACAACCCTAAATCTCAAACACACAAACATTACATCAAATTTATGTCTGAATTATTATAATATAAAATAAATAAATGATTTCATTTTAAAGAAGTACCGGCCATCGAAGAATGTGATGGTCGCTCCAGAATTTCAAATGCCTTTTTCCAAACGATGTTTGACGAGCAAATTGAAATCTTCTTGGATCTAGTTAATTAATTTGTGTCCAATAAAATAATAATAATAATAATCATAATAATAATCATAATAATAATCAATTGGATGGTCCATATCTCTGAAATTTAATTTATAATTATTTGCCTAACATTAATTGTTGTACTACCGGTTGTAAATTGATACTCCAACGTTCTGGTCTTTGCTTCCCAAGATTGCCATCGCCTCATCTGCAGCCACCAACTTTACTAATTAAATCTTTATGTCTTTTGGAAATTAAGATTAATTGTTTTAATAACCACAATCAAGATTTGAAATCCAGAGAAATAACAAAAAAAAATTACAATTAAATTCAACCTAAAAGACAACACTTGAAGATCTCCAAGCCTCAAACAAGGTGATAACACCGTGGAAAATTGGTTAAAGATATAATTTTTGTTGTTAATTATCATAAACAAGGTCGTTTGCGGTAATGGGCATGAGATGAAATGAATTAAATGAGTTGAAAAATGCATTGAAAATGAAATTTAAAGAACAGTGAATGGGTTTAAACCAGAAGATTTATTAATTAAGGTTAATGAAAGTCTTATCCATGCATCTCAAAAGTCTTCAACGAAGTTGATCTCAATGTCTACTTTCAACGCTCTCTTTTTCCTCATCTTAAATGCCTATTTAAATTACTGTCATTATCTGATCTTTTAATCATATATGTCTCATCTTTCAATTCGTCTTTTAATTATACGTTTGCTTCCATTTTAAATCTTTATATTATTTTTCAATTATATTTTTCATACCTAGCCAAATAATTTAGACTTTCATTATATTCAATCAATTTCACTGTATTCAAATTAGTTTGATCTGCTGAAGCCTTTGATTTAAGTCAACCATC
>JBBMEG010020602.1:16184-26551 GCA_037832605.1 Cyclanthera cordifolia | reverse complement strand
TACTTTAAGGCACTACTTTAAACATATAACTAAACCCACAAACAAATAAATAAAACTATAGCAAAATAAAAAATAACAAAGAAATTAGTACCTTCGAAATGTAGTAGGTGGAAGAGAAGCTAGAGCCCGAAAATGAAAAAGAAGAAGAAGAAAGATGGGAAGCTTGAAAATTAAAGAGAAAATAAGCTTGAAATGAAAAAGAAAGCAAAATGAAAACGTACTGAAAAAAATGAAACTGAAGAAATGTGTCGAAACTAAAGAAAGAGAAAAATATAACTGATATTTTGAAATATGGTTTTGGTGTCGGTCGGCCTTTTATTGCCAGTCAGACTGACACTAATTACTTTTAGTGTCGGTCTGACCGATACCATATATCCGTTGGGCTGGTTTTTTAATATATGGTGTCGGTACTTTTGGTGTCGGTCATTTTTGGTGTCCGTCTGGCCGACACCAATTGTCCAGACCAACACCAAATGTCTGACACCAAAAGTGACCGACACCGTTTATCCGTGTTTTAAAAAAAATTGGATAGACCGCCACCTATTCCCTCTCTTGTAGTAGTGAAAGTTTAGTAATTATAGATTTATCGCCCATGGAGGATGCAATAACTAACATCAATAGATCAAATTATCCTGACATGTATAAAAAGATGATGTACATCTTATAAATACAATTCTAAAGAAATCAGAGCTAAGATTTATTGTTATTTGAGCATATATTGATGATATAAATATAATAGAAACTTCTGAAGAGCTTTCAAAGCCAATAAAATAAGAATTTGAGATGAAAAGTCTCAAAATAAAATGTTGCATTTACTTACAATTTGAATACTCAGCAGATGAAGTATTTTATCATAAAAATCTTATACATAAAGATTTTATAGAGATTCTACATGAATAAAAACACACTCATTGAACTTTTCAATGATAGTTTATTCACTTGATCACTTGATATAAAGAAAGATATCTTTCATTTCAAAAAGATAATGAAAAGTTTATTTTTGTCCAGAAGTACCATATCTTAGTGCAATAAAAATGCTTATGTGCATATTAATTATCTGACTCGTTTAAAACTAGATTTTATACAGATTAGTTATTCACAAGTGAAAGAACAATACATTATGAAGATTCACAAATCAACCAATATCATAACCATTAAAATCATATTGAAGCTCTTACAATTCATAAGTGAAACTCGTGGCTTAACTCGTATCGAAGAACAAATTTAGAGATTAATTTGACAAAGTTATTTGGAAACACATTACTTATTGCAACATTCTATATATTGGTGTACAATTGGTGACGATTCAAAGAGCTTAAGTGATGTATGCATGAGGGGGAGTAGAAACTACTGCATTATTTTTTTCCTTGACTAAGGTTTTTTCCCACTGGGTTTTCTAGCAAGGTTTTTAATGAGGCAGTTATGGATATCGGGAGTGTTATGAAATATAATAGATATTCATAATTGAACTTGGTATTTGATGCATTCAACACTCATTTTACTCATTCTTCATCATGACTCGGTTTACCAAATCAACTCTGATCAATGATGGTCAATCAGTAGACTAAGATTCAAGATGATCAATTATGGCCAACCAACATATAAGGATCAATTTATACAAGAATTTCTAAACTAGACAAATGGTAAATCTACAATAATAGATAAAGTCGCCAAAAACCAAATATTAGGTTTGGGAAGGGGGTTTCTCGTTAACTTCTATTAACATCGTGGCTACTTGTTGGTGATCAAAAATATTCTCAATAATAAAGATTCCAAAACTTAAGTGCTTGAAACAAGGAAACACAAAATGACGATAAATTTCTAGATTTGGCGACTTTTCTTGAAGAATCAAGAAAATCTCCAAGATCCTATCAAGAATCAAGAAAGATCCATTGAATTAAAAAAAATATATATATATTACCTTGTACAAAATTATGGCAAGATATAATATGTGAAGCAAAACGGCACATACTTTTTGAGATCGCCTATGGTTTGCGACAACCACAAGAAGAGAGAAAAATATTATGGTTCTCCATTTTAAACCCCACAAATAGATCAGCAAAGAGTTTTGTTTAGACAGCAATGAAGATTATATTTACCTTGGTTATTGGATTGAGGAAGAAGGAACAGCGAAACTAAGATTCGAAGGTTCTTGAATTCAAAAAACGCCAACAAATTCTCCTAGAGTTTTTAGCTATACCAAGATGATAAAAGATGAGTTTCTTGGATTAAAAGTATTTTAAACTCAGGGTTAAAGATTGGAAATATCTAACTTTGAAGAACAAGGAACAATAAAGATCTACGAATGACAAAACACGATGAAGAATTTCACACTTCTTTTGGTGTTAGTGGCAACAAGGATCATGGCCAAGAGTGAAAGCATGATTTCAAAATTTTGGGAAGGAGGCTATGTTGTGGAAACCCTAATCCAATTCTAAGATGACGTATTTATAAGGCAAACTCTTGGATAATTACGGTTTGACCCCAAACATTCTAAAATCGCCTATTTGACCCCATTTTGGGTAGAATTGAAGTTTAGCCCCTATAGAATAAAATCATTATAACCATAGGATCTAATAAATAACTAACTCATAAAATTAAAGGTTATCAACTTAATTACATAAATAAATACTCCAAAAATTTAGGGACGTTACATTTACTCTAAATACGTGATAAAAAAAAAAACCCCTCTATTTACTCTGATACTGAATAATACTTTATTTAATTCAAGGAAAACATTTCAACATAAAAAATGTAGGGTGCCTTGAAAACAAGGAAAACATAAATAAAACTAAAAGAACATGTCTTTATCAAATAATTCGCTCAGAAGGAAATAAGTTTCTATATAAATAAGAACCCTAAAACTGGTGCAACTATCTCATGATCAATCCATTTGGGTAATAGCTCATGAGTACTTGTGGAATCCATAGAAGAAAATGGTAAGTTGTTACAACCAACATGGATCCCCAGTAGAGGATTGTTATGAGCATGTAATAGAGGAGGCAACACACAATGTTAATCAATGAATAGAAGGGGTTCTCAGACCCAAGCTTCACAAAGATGTCTAATTGCCACTACAAAAAGACAGAAATACCTCTAGAAGTCGTATAACTTTATTTGGTAATCTTGGTAACCAATGTAAGTGAGAAAAACCATTGCAAGCAGAGAAACCTGACAATCTTAAAGTCTTGTACACTCGTTGTGAGGTGGCAGTACTAACACTCTTCACGGTGGGATATGGCCCACGCTTTAATGTCTCAATAAGGTACCTAGATAACCGTTAGACGAACCCATAGTAGGTATAGTTGACTAGGTGGCCCTCGTGTTCATGACACTACTACGAGTAGAAATATCGTCTTCTCGTCTTGCACCTAATTAAACCCTCTATCCAAGTCTCATGTTTGGCCACGTCTGCCTTAAATATCATCATGTGCATCTAACAACAATTAGGCCCATTTTGGAGCACCACACACACAAGCGTGTATATATAAGATCGCAGAAATAGTTTAAAACACGAGTTCAAAACCATACAACATACAAGATCGCAAAAGTTAAATATAAATGATAAAATAATTATGTTAGAGTTTACTAGAAAATCATAAGTAAATGTGATGATGTAAACAAGAAAAGAAACCTTGTCCATGATCCAGAGGCCTAGCCACCTTAGAATGGGTCAATACATGAAAATGTAAGGTGTGAGTATATCAAAATAATCCCAATAAAAAGCCTCACCATGGTGTTAAGCATGTAAGTAGAAATAGGTAGAATTATATAGAACTAAGGCTACGTGGCTCGAGAATGCGGACACGTGCTCGACACACTAGTCGGTTGGTCGGTTGTCAACAAGGGCATATATGAAAGTCGGAGAAGTACTAGAACTCGTCCAATGAACTCGAGAGAAAAAGCTCACACAACACTGACTAACAACATTGTTCTAGAAGATTTCACACAGCTACCTAATCTTAGAAAGCTACGAAGGGTTTCATAAATCTACTTAGAATAAGAAGGGTTCTAGGGATTCCACATAGCTCCCTAGACTTACGATGAATATTAGGAATTTCACACAGCTCCTTAGCCTTAGAAGAACTCTAGGTGTTACACATAGCTCCTTAACTTTGAAAGAATACTAGGGTTACACATAGTTCCCTAGCTTGGAAGAACACTAGAGGTTACACATAGATCCCTAAGTTTGAAAGAATAATAGAAGTTACACATAGCTTTCTAGCTTGGAAGAATATTAGAGATTACACGAAGCTCCCTAACTTGGTATTCCAAAACAAGTCAAATGAGCATCTTTGTGTCTCTATTGACTTAGAGATACCACGAAGTCAAATGAGCCTCTATAGATCTCTATCGACTAAGGAATACCACGATCAATGGGCTCTAAGACGACTAAGAAAGGTGTGCTACAATAAGATAATGCAGGCTTAGTGTCTCATACCACTAAACAATAATCAACATCTCATACTACCGAACAATTATCAACACATGAAATATATCTATGATACATGCAACGAGTAGTCAGGGTAACATATGTTGAGAATTGTGGGGTAGAAGCATGTGGTAGAAGCGTGTGTGTAGTTACAAAAAAATTAACAATAATTATTTCAATTGACTATTCGTTAATAAATCTACATGTAAACCCTAGGTGATTAATTTGTTGTTGATAAAACATAAAATCTTCATTGAATGATGCCTCTGAATTATTCTAGCGGGTCTTTATGTTGAGCAAATCACAATCAATTCCCTTTGAACTTTTCTTGATTAAATCCTCTAATCTTCAAGACTATATCTACTATACTAAACTGAGTGTCCAATGGGAAGCTTCTAGAAGAGACCTTAGAAGTATATTGTCAAAGGTCTGACTTTGGAAGAAAAATATGACTCAATTCTTAGAGGAATTCTCAATTTTAGAATAAAGTTACTCTGAACTAAGTGGGATGAGAATGAAGACCTCATAGGCCTCCTATTTATAGTGGATGAGTGAATATTTAAATTAGAAAAAATACAATATTTTTGAATATCCAATATTTAAAAAAAATTGAGAAAAAATAAAGATTTTTCCTTTCTCTTACTTAAAAAGAAAATTTAAAATTCTTCTCTTTTATGAGGGGATGAAATTTCCTTCTTGGAGGGATGAATTTAATAATTTTTTTAATAAATCTCAAATATTATTTTATTTATTTTTAAAATTGATATTTCTCCAATAAATTTCAATATCATAATATATCAAATATATTATTAAATAAATAAATCTGCAAAACTAAAATATCAAATATATTAATTCTCTATCTTAATAATTATCCAATAATTATTTATCCAATTAATATGTCCAAGACTCACATAAAGGTAAAGTGTTCATCTCTAAACCAATTAGAGAACTACTTTTTACTAACTTTTCAATCCTAATAGAGTTTAAGTGACCCAACCTTTGATGCCAAAGATATGTATTTGATTCGGGAGAAATTCTGTTTCTTTTGTTCTACTATGACTCATTGTCATTTCTGACTACTATGACTGAAACAACTTCTCTAGTTTTAGTCTTTAGAACTTCCTTTCCAACTGCTTCCTCCCTTAAATGAAGAACACATATGTTCAGTGTCTTATGAATCAACTATCCAGAAGTTGGAAGATTCTCCCATTAAACAAGACTCGAGTATTGGTAAATCCAATTTACATTTCTTATAATTTTCTTCAATTCTTTGTACTTATGACAGTTTGTTTTTCAATGACCAATTTTTCGACAATAGAAACACTTTCCATCCTTCTTAGTCTTGACTATTTTTTTACTTTTGGGTGCATTGCATTTACTCAAAGATCTTTTCTTATGTTTAGCCTTTGAGGTCTAACTTCTTGGCTTTATTCTCGAGCTCCAAGCTCTTGAACTGAACTTCCTAGAGACAACACTTATCTCCACCATTTGGTTCATATATAAGAGTAATGTTTCCAGGATAAACTTTCATATTATTGGACTTGTCTATTATAGCCTTATGCATTTATGTAGTATCGAAGTGCATCATCATTTAGGGAATATTCTTTCTAATCGATGTTCCCGCCTTTTCTTTCGCATTTGTAATTTCTCTCTAAGGCACTGACTTTTCTTGACTTAAAGACTACCCATATATTCAATGTAGGGTTTCCATCTTGCCATAAGCTTTAGCCATGCTCTTAGGCTTCTTGGTTGAGACGTTCGAGACGTACGCAAACATATATACTCAGCCTTTTCACTAACACTAACAATGAGCATCCATCTCGCGAAGATTTTGCGTTACATTGGCTATAGATTCTCGAGGACCATCCTCCCTAGAGCAAACTTCTTGTCATCCAACGACAAGAATCATGTTGATATTGTTTTTCCAACTGTTATAGATTTTCTTCAATTATTTTGTCTCTAGAAATTATCGATATTTGTGATTTAAGCATGTTGCTGGATTATAAGTTAAAAGAACATTTCAGTTCGATTTCCATTATAAATGTCATTCATGGTTTTTGCATAAAAAATTATTTTAAAACTTAAATTAAAATCACAGAAAATCTTACAGATATTAATTAATGTCATGGTACAACTACAAGGGCTTAGAGCAAGTGTCATCGTAAGATAGGTCAAATGCTTTTCTCTAGCATGAGACTTTTCTTAACCTAGAAACTCAATACCAGGATACTCGTATTCCTATGGTTTTAGTTACCATTTTTTGATCTAGGACTTGGCTAACTCTTTAACCAATCTCTTAATAGTGTAGCGCTCATCAATTCGAACCATTCAATCTCTCAATAAGTTTCATTGTAGGATAGGTCAAATATTGATTGAAATCAGAGTTCTAACACTTTTAGAAAACTTGTCATGATATTCATCCTAGTGAACACATATCGTAGGGGGTCAACTTAAAGTTGTTGTCAAGTAGATTCACTAGAATCTCACGATGCAGTCATTGATGGAGATAGTAGGATCAATTGAAACCGATCCTTTTACACTATATATTTTGAAATATGGTTCCCTCTCATTCAAATAAACTAGGCTAATCTTGTTCATCTAAGTCTTAATCTGATATCTATAATGATTAGATTGATTTTAATGTGAATTGTCGTGTTTTTACTCTAAAAATCTAATCACATTATTTGAGTATGCACAAAGTGATCAATAATTCATGGTCGTTTCAACCCCAGGTCAAAGTTTCTAGGTAGAGGTGTTCCTTATTCCAACATTTTAAGTATCTTAATCCTAGACAGAACCTTCCTTAGGCATGCTTCCCTTCCAACCAATCCTTACATAATAAAATTGCTCTTTTCTTAATCTTATTAACTAAATAATCAAGTGATACTAATTAATTCTACTAATTCAAATCACTTTTATGGATTATTAGGTTTATCTCTTTTTAAATAATTTTAAAGAATTATATTCATTGTGTAGAAGATTTAAAATGATTTTTTTTTTTTAATCTATTTTGAAAAACTAGTTTTTCAAATATATATAATACATACATTCAACATAATAAATATTCAATATTTATTTGTAAGATCTCCATGTTGAACAATCCTAAACATTGAATTCAATTTCTAAAATATATCTAATATATTTAACACATATTTAACCTATGGTGGGATTTTAAATCTATATGACATACTTTATGCAACAATGAAGACATGCAAACAAGTAACATATAATTTAAATAAGTAATTTACTAATTTAATGTTGACATATTTATAAGAAATTACAAATGCAATCCTATTACATTTAATACTCCAAGACATATTTTGGGTTTTCATCTTCTTGATCTTCCGGAATCATTGACTAGGCAAGAACAAAACCCTTAAATATTTCTCAAATATTTTCTAAAAATATTTTATTCTTTAAATAAACTATAAGTTTAAAGATTCTCTAAAATTACATATCAAAATCTTTTGTATATTTAAAATTTTTATTTGATTATCTTTCAAAAATTTATGGCTACCCATAGTTTCCAGAAATATTAACCATAAAAGATATATCTATATTCTACAAAAATATTAGGTTCCAACAAAATAAAATATGTTCAAAAAATATTTTTTAATTAAAAAATCTATTTTTTCTACTCAAATTTTTTCCAAATATTTTAGAAAAAAATTCCAATTTTTATGGAGAAAAAATCTCAATTTTCAAAATTGGATAGGTGTCATTTTGACCAAAGCCAAAAGCTCTACAAAAGGGTCTCATTGGTGACCTAGTGGTCGATGGTCGGTGGGGTGGTGGAGTGCAGCTATTGGGTCGGGCTGCCATAGGCGGGTGCCCCTCTTTCGTTTTAATTTTCTGATCTTTTTTGTGTTTCTTTGCTCTTGGTCTTCGTCTGTTGGCCAATTCCAAATTACAACATTATTGAAAAATAAGCAACCTTACAAAATTCTATACCCAATTTCTGAGGTTTACAAAAGATCTATCAAAACTTAAAATCTTAATGCCAAACACAACCTCTAGCCAAAAACAATTATAAAAAAAATTCATCCAATGAAAATAAATTGCCTACAATCTAGGCATTGATACTAGTTGTTGGGAATTATAGGGTAGAAGCATGCAATTTAAAAATAATTAATCCAATTAATTATTCGTTAATTAATCTATATGAATCCCCCTAGGTCTTACATTGAATGACGTCTTTGAAATAGTCTGACGGGTATTTATGTTGAGCAAATCACGATCAATTCTCTTTGAACCTTTTTTATTGAATCCTGCAATCTTTCAAGCTATATCTATTATGCTGCACTGAGTGCTTGATGTGAAGCTTTAAGGGGAGGGAGCTTGGAAGTATATTGTCAAAGGTTTGACTTGTGATGAAAAAGATGACACAGTACTTAGAGAGTTTCTCAATTTAAGAATAAAGTTACTCTGAACTTAGTGGGATGAGAATGAAGACCTCTCATGCCTCCTATTTATAGTAGAGGAGATAATATTGAAAAGAAAATTTTGAAATTTATTCTCGAGACGAAATTTCCTTCCCTCTTTGGAGGGAGGTATTTTTGAATTTTCTCAATATATCTCATATATTGTTTTATTATTATTTTTTTTTAATTGATATTGATCCAATAAATTCAAATTCCATAATATATCAAACATATTATTAAATAAATAGATTTCTACAATTAATATATCCAATTAATTCTTTACTTTACTAATTATCCAATAATTATTAATCAAGTTAATATGTCCAACATATTAATTAATATTCTCATTTAATAATTATTCAATAATTATTAAATCAATTAATACGTCCAAAATATTAATTATAATTCTCAAATTTAATAATAATTATCCAAATAATTATTAACCCAATATGTCCAACATATTTATAGCTACAAACTTTTAATAATTATCCCAAAATTATTTATAATTAATTTATTCAATTAATTAGTTTTTCCTTGTTAATATTTGTCAATAAACTTTAAATTAACATATATTATTTAAATAAATTTAACTATTGAACTTAACACTCCTATTAATTATGTCTCATATAATCAACAATTGTGAGCTAGCTCGGGGGCCGGTAAACCTATAGGTTCAAAGCTACAACGACCAAGTATCTAATCTTTCTTCATTAACATCACACTTATTCCACTAAACGCTTGTGTTGAACTCTCTCACACTATGGACAAGTTTACGTCCATGGATATAATCGGTCATCTGTCATATGAGCCTTCACGAGCTTGTTCGAAAATCATAACTAGGATGAGAAATATGTTTTACTCCAGTGATTACATCTTTCTTCTTAAGCGCCATTGTTTTCTCTAATGAACAAGTAGTTTATAATCTAACTATAAACGAATGTCTTCTCGAGCCAATGAGAGGCGGGATCCCTTTGTTCAATCCCCGAAATTGGTTCTTGAGGGAACAATTCTACACCTTTCTCAATATTATGGAAGACATGAATTCTTTCTTGTGAAATTGTGTTCCCAGCTACTCACTATAACAATTTTCAACGTGGCAGAAATATTGACCTAGAATTGTTAGGCTGGTCTAACCCATGCACATCAAATAACGCTTTCATAAAGCAGAAGTTCGCAAACTTGCTATTTTGATGATGAAAGTTGAAATCTTTTATGAAATAATTTTTCGGAAGCACTCCTAAAATACGATTTTGTAACAATTATATCCTTGAACTTTCAATTAGATCAATTAACTTATATCATGTTTGATAAGTATTGCAATTTACACCTATTTCAAATTTAAGTAAAGTTAGAAAAAGGATAGAATTTCTATTCACTACTTACTGTCTTCAACCTCCATTTCTTTCTCTCGCCTCTCTCTTTCACGCTGTTTTAATATAATTATACCTCTCTTCCTCTAACAAGATTTTGATTAAAATTCATCTCTTAATTTGTAAAGCTTGATGGTAGAATTG
>JBBMEG010020602.1:0-16084 GCA_037832605.1 Cyclanthera cordifolia | reverse complement strand
GCATCATGATCATCCTTGTTAATTGTAATTAGACGTGAATTCTTAGTTTTCTATTAGTTAGTAATTAGTTTCTATTTGACAATCCTATAATACTTTTCACCAAAATGAGGTCTTTGAGCTTATATTCAGCTCACTTCTAAAACAGCTAAAACAGAATAAAGCACAACATTCTCAAAACTATTACAAACTTTAACCACCTAAGGCTCTAATAAGTGTTTCAAAAAGTTCAAGGCACACTAAGGTGCAATGGCCCTCTCAGGCCTGAAGATCAAGGCGCACCTTAAGGCGCGAACTTTTTTACTTAAAGCACACCTTAAGGTTTATATGCACAATCAAGACTCAAGATGAATATGAAACATACATAAATAATATATAATATGATGATCTAAATATTCATACATACTTCAAAATGATGAAAATGCAACACAACACAACAATAGTAAAAACATAATAATCTAAATTTCTAAATATCTAAATCTTCATCTTCTTCATCATCACTAAAAATGTCTTCAATCTCGGCCTCTACATCACTAGATTTATACAAACTTGTATCTTCTTCTTCATCTGTGTTGATATCTTGGTCACACAAAGCAAGTGGTCTAGACGATATGGCCTGTTTGGGTTGTGGTCATGATGGAGGGGGTCTCGTGATGACTAACATGGAGCTTTATCCTTGTTTTTTGATGTAGCTTTAGAATAATAAGCAGGTTCTTTAGAACCACATGTTCTTGAAACATCGTCCCATATCAACGAGTCTTCATCGTTGCTGAAACAAGGTCTCTATCTTCTTCAGAATCATGCTCTAATCTTCTGACCAACCACTTATTACCCTCATCAATATCATGTAAAGAGATGGATTTTGTAACATATTTAATGTTAAATCGACCTTTCAATGCTCTATTGTATTTCATCAACACCAAATCGTTGAGACGTCGTTGATCAAGTCTATTCCTCTTTTTGCTATGAAGCTGCATACTGAAAAGTTCCATCACAATTGAAGGTTGAATTAAAACCATCACCAAGTTACTCAAAAGCTAAGAGTCAAGGAGAATTTCATTAATACTAATCAAATCTATCTTGTTCAAAAACACTCCAATTTCACTCACATACATATGCACTGCATGTAAGACCTAGAACTCTTATAGCAAACTTTTGCAAGTTCGAGTAGATTTGCCAAAATCATCCCACCATTCCACTATACAGATCTAGATTAAAAATGATGTTCATAACTTTTAATTTTTAAATAAACAAACACTCTCATTCAAAATTGTTAATTCCATGGAGATCTTTTATTTCTTTGTCTAATAGCCATGGCGGTTCCGAGCGATCCTTCCGCTTTCTTATATATTGTAAGTTCTTCAAATATTTTATCTTATATCTTTAAGGAAAGAGTCGTTCTTTCCATGCATGAATGAAATCCAGTTGAGATTTTCACATCATTTGCAATCTTGGGATTTGAATAGTAAAATTTTGGATTTAGAAAAATTCCAGCTGCATACAACGATCAATGCAACTGAAGATTCCATCTTTTATGAATGATGGCAAATACCTCCTTGTATTGTCTTCATTATTGAAGTTGTCTGCTATGACTTCCTTAGCCTTATCCATTGCTTCATAAATATACACAGGCTTCCTTTCGTTATCGACCAAAGTGAAGAACCCGCACCAGAGGACTTGAGACTTTAAGAGAAAATGGAATAGTGTTCCAAAAGCTAGCCATTGTGATTGTTTTTTACAACTATGCTTCCTTGTTGTTCATTACTCCATTTGCTAGTTGTCCAATCTTCAGATGTAAACATCATTCTCAAATTAGTTTTTATACAAATGCGTACTTGACAATATAATACAAGCAGTTGCAAAACGAGTCTTGGTACTTGATCTGATCAACTCGCTTTTATTAGTGTATTTCCTCATCATGCTTAGCAACCCAAGATGACCATAAATGAAATTTCTAACCTCTATGGCTTTTTTCAATGTTTTTCGTATATTCAAGATCTTGAAGATATCTTCCAAACATCAAATCCAAGCAATGAGTAGCACATAGTGGCCAAACCAAGTGAGGCCGTTTTTCGTCTAATAATCTTTCTAATAGATAATAAAATAAGCACATGTTAAGAAACCAGTGTTTTAGAAAGAGAAGAATTACTGAATTAGCAATTCAAATTCTTACATGTCATCACGTTTGCAGAGGCACTGTCAGTAACAATTTATATCACATACTCTTCTCAAATCCATTCTACGAAATTATCCAATAATTCAAAATTTTTCTTTTCGTCTTTTACATAAGATGATGGATCAATTGATTCAAATGAGCATTGTTCCTTTAGACTGTTAACTAGAAAGTTAAGTAGAGCCATATTTCTTCGATCTGTCTATCCATCGGTCATGATGGTGCATCCAATTTTCTTCCACTCTTCCTTATGACCCTTCATCATTTCATTTGTGTTAGACAATTCCTTTTTCAAGCATGTAACTTTTAATTCATGATAAGTGGGTAGTTTCATACCATAAACAAATTTGCCTCATCATTCTATCATAGGTCCTAAGTTACTATAATTACAAACATTAAACGATATTCCACAATCACAAAACTATCGAGCAAATTTTTTGATGGTATTGTCAGGTATCCGGATACACCTGCAATAAAACAATCACACGCACACACACAATTTCCTAGAACACACTGATAAATAATAAGAGAGATATTATTTAGTAGTAAGTTGAATACAGAATTCGTAGTAGAGCATTACAAACAAAACACATAAAGAAGATCAAACCACCCGGCCATTCGAGAGGACCGGCTACTCTCCTTCTATTAGCTCACTAGAATTCTGGCTGCGTTGATTTCACCACTTAGGGTAACCTTTATACTCTCTCTCTAAGCTCAGGGGGGACCACTAATCATTCCTTACTCGCCCATGCTCCCTCGCTGCCCTGCTCCTCTTTACCTCTGCCTTTCTTGCCCCTACGTACATACGTACGGAATGGAGGTGGCATCTGTTCTTTTTCCTCAGCTTGGGCCTTGTTTGTATCAACTTGGGCTGTTTTCCCCTTACGTAAATATGTTTGCCAGGTTGGGGGCCTCACAATACCCGCGGGGGTCAAATACACCTTGTCCTCAAGGTGGAATTCAGGGAACTGTTGGTTCATATATTCGACATTCTCCCATGTAGCTTCCTCCAAATTTTGGTCTTTCCACTTGACTAGCCACTTCTCTTGTTGTTCAGCGTTTCGTCGAATTCCCAAAACTTCCTCTAGGACTGCCACCCATTCCAGATCTTCTGATAGTACCACTGGATCAGATTGAACTCTATATTTGGATCCCATGCATTTTTTTAATTGGGAGACATGGAAGACGTTATGGATAGACGCCTCTAGAGGTAAACAGAGTCTGTACGCGACTTTACCTACACTTTTCGTTATGCGATATGGCCCAAAATATTTAGGAGTTAGCTTCTCACAACGCCTTTTTGCTAGTGAGCGTTGTCTGTATGGTCTAATCTTCAGAAATACCATATCACCTTCATTAAAATTTGCTTCCCGCCTATGCTGATCTGCGTATTTTTTGATCCGCTCTTGGGCTAACTGAAGTCGCTCCTTAAGGGCTGCCAATGCTAGATCTCGAGCCATTAATTGTTGCTCCACTGCATCGTGGTTTATCTTGTGTGTCCCGTAGGACACTATTGGAGGTGGTGGTCGCCCATACACAATTTGAAAAGGAGTGGTGTTGATGGAAGTGTGGTAATTGGTGTTGTACCAGAATTCCGCCCACGGCATCCATTTGTTCCAAAGCTTTGGTTTTACATTACAAAAGCAACGTAAGTACACCTCCAGACAATTATTTACCCGCTCTGTTTGTCCATCCGTTTGAGGATGGAAAGCTGTGCTCTTCTTCAACTGGGTGCCTTGGCTGCGGAACAGCTCATTCCAAAAATGATTGAGGAATATTTTATCCCTATCGAAGATAATAGATCGCGGAAATCCGTGCAGGCGGACAATTTCCTGTATAAAAATTGCTGCAATATCTTTTATTGTGTAAGGATGGCTGAGAGTAATAAAGTGAGCATACTTACTTAATCTGTCAACGACTACTAAAATAGCATTCTTGCCATTTGATTGTGGTAGCCCTTCCACAAAATCCATTGATATGTCTTCCCATATGCGAGGGGCCGCCAACGGCTGTAATAACCCCGCAGGAGATATCGCTTCTGTCTTATTTCTCTGGCAGGTTTGGCATGCGGCGACATAGTCTTTAACTTCCGTTTTCATTCCTTTCCAATACAGCACCCCTGTCAACCGCTTATATGTTCTCAGGAAACCGAAATGTCCTCCAAGTACTGAATCGTGGTAGGTGTGCATTATCATAGGTATGAGTGAGGAGTTCGCTGCCAATACCATCCTACCCTTGTAGAGCAAGTGCCCCTATTCGAGTGTATATTTTGGAACACTATCCGGATCCTCCTTTAGCGAATCCATCACCTTTGCTAATTGTTCGTCTTTTCGTACTTCTTCCATAATTGTATCAATGTCAATAATTGCGGGAACAAATATCATTCTCAGTTCTGGGCCGATCATCACGCCAGACAAGGAATCCGCTGCTTTGTTTTCCAACCCTGGGTGGTATTCAATTTCGAAGTCATACCCCACTAGCTTAGTTACCCATCGTTGGTATTCTGGTTGGATTTATGTTTGATCCGCGAGATATCACAAGGTTCTTTGATCCATGCAGACTATGAACTTCCGGCCCAGAAGATAATGCCTCCATCTCTGTACTGTCAATACGATGGCCATTAATTCTCGCTCGTAAATCGAATTGGCTTTGGCGGTTGTGGATAGGCGCTGGCTGAAATAAGCAATTTGTCGCTTTTGTTGTGTTAGCACGGCCCCTAATCCATGGCTGGAAGCATTCGTCTCCACCGTGAACGTTTTTTAGAAATCTAGAAGAGCCAGTATTGGCAGAGTCACCATTGCTGACTTCAATTTGTCAAAAGCTAGGTGTGTTTCATCATTCCATGTGAACGCGTCTTTTTTAAGCAACTCAGTCAACGGAGCCACAATGCTCCCATAACCTTCCACAACTTTTCTGTAGTAGCCAGTCAGCCCCAGGAATCCCCTCAATTCCTTTAATGTCTATGGCGTGGGCCAATGGATCATGGCTCGAATTTTCTCTGGATCCACCTCCACTTTAGCCCCGGATACCCAGTGCCCCAAATACTCACATCGAGGCTTGGAAAAAACGCATTTCTTCTTATTGGCATATAGGGAGTGGTCCCTCAAGGTGTTGAACAAAATCCATAGATGTTTCTCGTGAGTTTCTTCGTCAGGGCTGTAAACAAGAATATCCTCAAAAAATACTAATACAAATCTACGTAAGAATGGGCGGAAAACCTGATTCATGAGGCTTTGAAATGTAGCTGGGGCGTTGGTGAGTCCAAATGGCATGACTAGAAATTCATAATGCCCTTCATGCGTCTGGAAGGCGGTTTTCTCCACATCCTCTTGATGCATCCTAATTTGATGATAGCCTGACTTCAAGTCAAGTTGAGAGAACACCTTTGAGCCATGAAGTTCGTCGAGAAGCTTTTCTATGACTGGTATTGGAAACTTGTTTGGGATCGTTTCCTTGTTAAGTGCTTGATGGTCAACGCAAAATCTCCATCCTCCATCCTTTTTTTTAACCAGTAGCACTGGGCTCGAAAAAGGACTCTGACTTGGTCGAACAATTCCAGCCACCAGCATTTCCTCTATGAGTTTTTCAATCTCTTCCTTTTGTGCATGGGCGTATTTGTATGGTCTGACCTGGACCATTTTTTTGTCACCTTTCAGATTAATCCGGTGATCGAATTTCCTTAACGGGGTAGGCCTTTAGGCCACTCAAAAATATCAGCATATTCCAACATGGTTAGCTTCGACATTTAGGCCACCAGCTCGACATTGTGTCTTCCCTCCCCGATGGTTCACCGGCTTCTGGTTTCCCACTGTCGATATCGTGCCACTCTATTAGGTAGCCTTGATCAGCGTCAGTCCACGATTTGTGTAGGGTTCTCAAGGATGCTTCTACCTTAGTTAATGACAGGTCTTCTTTGAGTGTTACCCGACCCTCCTTGGTCCAGAACGTCATGGTTAGCTTCGACCAATCCGTGTGCATCAGGCCCACCTTTTACAGCCATTGCATCCCCAAAATGAAGTCCACATTACCTAACTCCAGAGGAAGGAAATCTTCCGTAATTTCGAAGCCTTGTATTTGCAACCGCACTCCTTTGCATACTCCTCTCTCGATCACTGCCATCCCCGTGCCCATGATTACTCCATAATGTGCAGTTTTGGAGCAATTGCACTTTAGTTCTTTTGCTAGGCTGAGGGACATGAAGTTGTGTGTAGCTTCACAGTCCACTAGAACCAGCACCAATCTATTGTTTACGCTCCCCTTCAATTTCATTGTTCCTGGAGTTGTCAAGCCCACTACTGATCTCATAGTTAGCTCGGCGCATTCTATTATATCCTGGTGAGCAGCCCCTTCGTCTTCTTCTAGTGACGTTTCACCTGCCTCCACTTCCCTTTCTCCTTCCTCTGTCACCACCATGATTCTCAACTCTCGATTTTCCTTGGCTCTGCATCTGTGCCCAACTACATATTTCTCATCACATTTAAAACACAGCCCCTTCTCTCTTCTTAATTGATATTCAACGTCAGGTAGCCGCTGTGCGTTCCCTTCTCTCTTGACCAGGCCGCCCTTCTCCGGAATCATAATGGATCGAACCGGAAATAATTCTCCTCCCCTGGTATTTGGGCCTCGATTTCCATAGGCATTAGTGTTGGGCCTCACTCCACTTCCTAATGTCGTCCTGGCCCCTTTGTCTTCTCCCCTGTAGCGATCATCCAGTAATAATGCTTGCTCCATTATGTCCTCCAGTCCCTTGGGCCTTCTACTGGTCACCCGGTTTCTTAGTTTCTCGTTCAACCCATTTAGGAACACACTCTTCAGAACCTCCTCTTCCAAATGGGGCAATGGCGCTGACAACACTTCAAACTGGTGGATATACGCTTCTAGAGTTCCCTCCTGCTTAACTGCCAACAGCCTAGCACACAGCGTGCCTTCCCGCGGTGGTCAGAAACGAATGTATAGCCTTCGTTTCAACTCCTCCCATCGAATGATCTTCTTTCTATTATCCGTCCACTGGAACCAGTCAATTGCATCCTGTTCAAAGCTGATCACCGAGACCGTTACCTTTTGAAGCTCTGTTAAGTGATGTATTTCGAAGTACCTCTCTGCCCGAAAAATCCACGAATCCAGCGACTCTCCTGAGAACACTGGCATTTCGAGTTTCTTGAACTTACTCTCATCCCCTACTACAGATTCATTCATCATTTTCGATGGTTCTCCTTCGTCTTCGCTTCCTTCCGGTTCATTATCCGTCACCTTCTGTTTTAACTTCTGGTTCGATCCTTCCGATACCGCCGACGATGTCTCCTTGCGCCCGATTGTGATTTCATCAGATATTTGATTAATTTTCTTCTGGTTCTCCATCATCCCTATATTAAGTTTTTCGAGACTTTTGTTGATACATTGAAGAAACTCACTCAGTTCCTCCATCTTCCTTTCAGTTAAGTCAACTCTCTCTTCGAGCTGCCTTTGCGCCATACTCCTTGTTTTCCCCAGGATTGAAACGTGCTCTAATACCAATTTGTCAGGTATCCGGATACACCTGCAATAAAACAATTACACGCACACACACAATTCCCTAGAACACACCGATGAATAATAAGAGAGATATTATTTAGTAGTAAGTTGAATACAAAATTCGTAGTAGAGCATTACAAACAAGACACATAAAGAAGATCAAACCACCAGGCCATTCGAGAGGACCGGCTACTCTCTTTCTATTACCTCACTAGAATTCTGGCTGCCTTTATTTCACCACTTAGGGTAACCTTTATACTCTCTCTCTAATCTCAGGGGGGGACTACTAATCATTCCCCACTCGCCCCTGCTCCCTCGCTGCCATGCTCCTATTTGCCTCTGCCTTTCTTGCCCCTACGTACATACGTACGGAATGGAGGTGGCATCTGTTCTTTTTCCTCAGCTTGGGCCTTGTTTGTATCAACTTGGGCTGTTTTCCCCTTACGTAAATATGTTTGCCAGGTTGGGGGCCTCACAGGTATCTTCCCTCATCTTCTTACTATAAGCATCATATAAGGTTGTTTGTTTTCCTCTTACATCTTGTCTGATTTGGAATCACATTTTTTGGATTTCACGCAAAATAAGAATCTATTAGACCCTTTTGTTTTGCCTTTTTTAGAGTGTTTGAACTTATTGATGATGACAATGCCAAACTCTTGTTACGAGAAGAAACGTAAATAGAATTATTGATCTCATCTTCATCATCTTCTTCAAATGTAAAATCATTTTCAAGAATGATCAAATTTCTTTGTTCTTTCACCTCCTTTCTCTTTGACATACATACTTTAAGTTCTTTTTCATGTTTGGGATATTTTTTATATGTTGTTACATTTTTATAGCCCCAATTAGGTGTTGTTTCGTTCTATAAACACCTCTTTTTGTTATCTTAGAACAAAAACTACATACCATGGCATTAAGGTCTTCAACATTGTCCAATTGAACATACTTCCAAGTCGATCTTTTCTCATTCTGTCTTCAGCCATATTGAATAGATACTAGACACTCTGATTACACAAGTAATGCACAACACATTACACAAAATCGCAGTTGATAGATCATAGAATCACCCTATCCCTAATCACCAATCTAGCTAGAATTTGAACTTATGAATATGTGATAGAAAAATATCAATTGATATCCAACAAAAACAACATCATACATCATTTCCATATTGATGGGGGCAAATTTCATTAATAAATTTAGCTAGGTAGGTTGGTTTTTTATGAAAAAATTGAACTATGAATCCTTAACATTTGAACTGTTGACCTCTTGAATTAAAATTTTCATTATTTGGAAACTTTCATTACTAAATTTATAGGGCAAATTTGTATTAATAAATTTCCAACCTACCATGGAAGAGAGGGAGGAACAAACCAAATTAAGATAGAGAAAAAAAACGAAACAAAAAATTAGAGAGAAACGAATCAACAATGGCAGAAAGAGTGGAACGAACCAGGCGAGGCGGGGAACTTGGGGAGAGAAAGTTGAAATTGCGAACTTTGGGAGGCAGGGAAGCTTCAAATAGGGAGAGAAGAGTGAAGAAATCGTGCAGATTAGGAGAGAATGGTGAAGAAATCGTGCAGATTAGATAAAGAAATCGTGCAGATTGGGAGAGAATGGTGAAAAAATTGCGATTTTGAAAATAGGTTTGTTTTTATTTTGTTTTTTTTTAATTTAATGAAATGACATCGTTTCAATTCGAAGGAAGAAAAAAAAAAAGCAAAATTGCCCTCTATTGCTAAAATTGAGAAAAAAAATCGCACCAAGGGTTTCAAAATAGGTGCAGCAAGGCACGTGCCTATTTAATCACCCTGCACCAATCCTAGGTGAGGCGCCACAGTTGCGCCTCGCACCTAGGCCGCCTAATCACGCTTTTCAAAACACATGCTTTAACTACTACTACAACTTTACAATCAAAGAAGAATCTATTTATAGTCATTACAATCTTCTCCTATAACAACTCTTAGCATTTCATCTTCACAACTCTTGGTCTTTTATCTTCACAACTTTTGGTCTTTCATCTACCCAACTCTTGAATTTAAAACCCACTAAAAATAAAACTAACATTTATTGTTTATTCAACAAAACTACCCCGTAAACTTAAATGCTTCTACCATTCGTCATGCCAATTATCTTCTTGTATTTGTCAAAAAGTACTTTCGATAGTTATTAAGTGAAATATCTAAACCTTGATACTGGCTTGCCACGTGTAGCAATTCTACGCTTCCTCTTTCACATGATCTTAGATAAAGTGAAAACGAACGTCAATGTGTTTGTTTCTTTCATGGTTCACTAGATTCTTTGCTAACTCAATTGTTGATTTGTTGTCAACTTGAATCACGGTTGCACCTAGTTGCTTCAGTTCCATCTTGCTCATCAAGTTTCTAAGCCATATCGCATGACATACACACCAAGATGTTGTCACGTATTCAGCTTCACATGTCGAGAGCGTCATGATCGATTATTTCTTAGAAAGCCAAGTAATTGTTGTGTTGCCCATAAATAATACATATCCAAATGTACTTTTCCAATCGTCTATGTCTCCGCACAAATCGATGTTAGAGTAACCAACTAACTTGTAAACTTCTGATTTCGAGTAGAACAACCCCAGTAACACCATACTTTGGATGTACCGTACGTAGGACTCGCTTCAACACCTTTTAATGTGAATAAATCAACTCCTACACAAAACGACTTCTAATGTTGTGGTTGGATTGTCGTAGTCTACCAAAATAATTTACTGATTTCTAAATCTAACTTGTAAAAATAATGAAACCAAATTGAATCTCAAATGTACTATAAATTAATTTCTTAATGTTAAAAACAAATAAAAATGGGATTTTGGTGTTTGAAGAAAATTCTAGTAAAATTTAATAAAACAAAGAATTATACGAAATAAAGTCTAATTCAATGGTTCAATTTAATCCAATAGCAATTTTGATCATCGGCAAAAAATAATAATAATAAATCTATCACATCCAAGAAATGAGTCTACCTATTTAGAAAAGCCAGAATAAGCAATAATTCTCCTATTGAATTGACCCTGATCCAGCATCAAACTCAAATTTATTGTTTAATTGATTAGGCACGATAGAGTTCTATACTAATTAAATAATAGCATTTAAATTGATGAGAACAACTAAATCAAAAATAAATCGAGATGTAAATCAATAAATTTTGGAACAACCACAATTATACACATAAACCAACCCTTTGTTACACTATAATCAAACAATTATACATACCATAAAAAATCATATATAGCACAAATCGATTAATAATAAACTAAATCAACAATTTAATTTACCAACAATCAACCATAAGAATAAGAACAACAAACAATTAATTCTTGAATTGAAATAAAATATATTTAGTCAAAAACCTCACAAAACTATAATTGAAATTTAACCTATCCTTCAATCAAAAATGGAAATTTAGCAACACATAACAATAAAAATTCTTCAAGAGAAGAATCACTAAAAATAAAGAATGTAATTGAAAAAAAAAAAAAAATCCAATTTTGTTAGTGAATTCTTCACTTCTGTTGCTTCTTGCAGAGAGAAAACCCAAACAAATTGAAATAGAGTTTTTCTATTTTCTCTCCAGCCACACCAGTAAGAAGACCGCCTCCTTTCTTCCCTTCAAAAATACTTTTTTATTAATATTTTATTTTCCCTCTCTCTTCCCTTCCACGAGCACATTCAAGTCAAATTAGGGATTCAATTCCCTCATTTTTCACTAACTTCATGCTTGTACAACAGAAGTTAATAAAAAGAAAATAAATTATTATTGATTTTTTTTCTTTTTCATTTAAATACTATTTATTTTTCATTCGTTAATTCAACTTAAATGACACTTTTTAATTAATTTCACCCAACGCTTAGATTTTACCATTTAAATCAAATGAAGCACATTTTATATAATTAAACACAATATTCAACTAAAGCATGGAGAAATTAAAATAAATAAAAGTACTTAACATGAACTTATCATGGTGACACTTGATGAAAGATCCGGCCTTGTGCATGTGAGATAGTGAAAGCTTCCTACCAAACTTCGGTATCTACTCACATCTATACGTTCTCCTCCATCAAACTTCGAGAGTTTTGCACTTGGTTCCATTTGTATTGATACCGGGTTGCAGTGTCATATTGTACATCTTCAAAATCTATTTTGCATATGTCTCGTGATATAAAAATACGTGTGTCCCCTTGTTTAGGCTCTAAACCAAGGAAAAACTTCATTAAGTCCAAATATCTCATCTATAATTCTCATGTCATTGTGCTCTTAAACTCTTCTATCATCTCATCATTGTTACCCATAAAAATGAGGTCATAAACATAAAGAGCGAAAAAAAATATCACACTACCTCCACTTTTTCTTTGTGTAAAGCAGAGACATTGCTTGTACTCGTTTTCCATGAAATATGTATCGATATGAGTATTTCATGCTTGTGAAGCTTGCTTCAACCCGTAAAGTGTCTTCTTCAATTTTAGTACCTTCTTTTCTTCTCCAATTTTCATGTACCCAGGGCGTTGTTCGATGTAGACTTCTTCTTCAAGCACACCATTCATAAATGTCGAATTGACATCCATTTAAAAAATCATCCATTTGAATTGAGGCGCTGGAGAAATGAGTAATCAGGTTGTGTACATTCTTGCAATGGGAGCAAACACTTCGTCATAGTCGATTCTTGTCTTTTTCTTGTATCTCTTCACAGCAAGTGGCACCTTGTACCGCTCTATCTTACCTTGAGCATGCATCTTTTTCTTAGTCATTAACTTGACAACTATGCACTAACTTCCTTCCAGTAATTTTGTTAGCTCATATGTATTGTTGAGGACAATCGCTTTAATTTCCTCATCCATGGCAGTTTGCCACTTCTTGTCTCGTGCCACCTCTTCAAAACTAATATTTTCAGCATCTGCCACAAATAAGGTGTATCTCATTTATCAAATCGTATAAATCTTGCAAATGTTTCAATTTGGGTTGTTGTGGTAATCATCTTCATCATCCGTAGTTTCAGAGTTTGCTGGTATAATTGTAACGATTGAAGATTCTCCAACTTTGATGTTAACATTCATTGAATTATTCCAGTCTGACTCACTTACCTCAATTACTCGAACATCACGACTTACCATCACCTGCATTCTTATCAGGTCAGTAGCTTGTGCCATTTGTCTTCTCATCATACCCAATAAAAATATACCTTTTGCTTTTGTCTTTGAGCTTCGTTCTTTATTGATCTGCTACGTGTGCATAAGCCACACTATCGAACACTTTGAAATGAGAAATTGTCGACTTTTGTCTGCTTCTTACCTATGGTGGTGTTTGATCATCTAACATCGCATATGGTTGCACATAGATGGCGCATTGCACGGCTTTCGCCTAAAATTCCTTTGGCATCATTTTGCTCTTGGGCATTGACTGAAACATGTCAATAAATGGTCTGGTTCTTTCTCTTGGCCACACCATTTTGTTGAGGAGTGTACTGCGCGGTTAGAAATCACTATATGGCTTATTCCTGGCAATACTCCATGAAAGTTGTCGAAGTATACTCACCACCTCTATCGGATCGTACAGCTTTGACTTGTCTACCAGTTGCCTTCTCCACCTTCACTTTAAACTTTTTGAACGCCTCGAATCCCGCAGATTTTTCTTTCATAAAATAAACTAAGTTTTTCATGAGAAATCATCAATAAAGGAAATGAAATAACTTTTACCATTGAAGGATTCAAGCGAAATAGTCCCCATATATAGATATGAATCAACTCGAGATGTTGCCTAGCCCAATATTCCACCTTTTTTAAAAATCAAGGTTCCGAGCTAACTGGTGGCTTAACCAACTCAGCTACAGCAGTTTCTTAAGAATGTTAGGATTAATTATTTAACTTGAGCTGAGGGCTATTTTGTAAATTAGAAAATTTAATCCCTAATTTCTTCTTTTCCCTTTCTTCTTCTTCGCCAATTTTTTTTCTCCCCCTCCCTTTCTGCTATTTTCGCCGATTTCTATCTCTCTCCCTCTCGACCTTTCTTCGCCGATCTCTCCCTATCTCTCGACTTCTCTCCCTCTCGTGCGTCTCTCTCTCGGCCTCTCTCCCTCTCGCTCGTCTCTATCTCTCTCTCGGCTTCGCTCTCTCTCAGTCGTCTCTTTCTCTCCTTCGGCTTCTCCCTCTCGTGCAATCTACCTTACTAGTTTAATTTTACTGAGGTTGTGGAAGGAGTCTATGGCTGAGATGGTGATGCTTCAAGCTGTTATAGGTTCTCGGTTGTGGGAGCAAGGTTAGTCTTCTTTCTTTAAAAGTTTGTGTGTTTGGCGTTAATCTTTGAGTGTTGGCCCGGGTTGTTCGTCCTTTTCATTGGTCTAAGTGTGGGTTTGCATTTTGAAGGGTAGTTATTGGTGGGAGTGTTGGCAAAATGTTTATTGGTTTTAATCAAGTCTTTCGGTATTGAAGTTTTGAACCATTGGCTCACCTTTCTAGTATCTTATTTAGTTAGTAGAGATCGTATGAGCTCTATGTCTATTTAAGCTTTAAGAACTAGTCAAGTGAAGTGGTCTTCCTCTTATTGAATGTTTTTCTTTGTTGTTGGTGTTTGCGTTGTGAAGGTGGAGTTTAACTTCTTCAAGCTGTTTGTCTTTGAGTTTGTTCTGGATTTCTTTTGAGCACTTGAGGGATGCCCGAAAGTTAGATGCTTCTTCAGGATAGCAGGAGAGTGTCCCTCAAGTTTGACTTCGATTTGGTAAGTTCCTAGTTTGGTTAAGCTTACTTAAGTGTGGTTTTGGAAGCGCAAACCGAGCTAAAGCTTCTTGGGTTTTGCTAAAGGCTTGGTTGTTAGATTGGATCGATGCTAGCAAGTTTGAGTTAAGTATCCCCTTACTTCCCTTAAACTTTTGTTGTGGGTTAAGTCGTTATTTTTAGCTTGTTGATTTATGTTTCAATGTAGGTTCAGAGGCATATCGAGAGTATTCACTTTGGAATCGAGCCTTTATTGTTCGATTCTAGTAAACGGGAGTTTGGGGGCTTGCCTAGAACGTTCGTTTGGACTCAAGTCTCGTTTTTAGCTGGTGCTAGATGAACCCTAGTGTAATGGAGCCTAATCAGGTGTTGTTTGCTTGTATTTACCTAGGAACATAGGCTTGTTTGTTGTGCACGTTCGTATGTGGATTTATATGTTGCTTTATCATGCTTCATGTATTTCAAGCTGTATGTTGCTCCTGTTGACTGGTTAGTTGCTTGTAGGGTTTCTTGTTGATTTATGTACATGTAGGAAGGATGGTAGCTTTTGATTCTTGATATTCGTATGGTGTATATGTTTTAGTATCTGATGAATATGCGATGTCTGGTTTAATACGTGTACTTGCAGGGTATTACGATATGATTATGTATTGTGGCTAATATGTTATCGTGATTATCTGTTTTTATGTACTGAGCTCTAGACGAATAAGGTGGTAGATTTCTTACAATACGTCTTTCTCCTGTTATGTACATCTGCAATAGATTATAGGGTCGTTGCATGCATTGTGTGTTGATGTGCGCGTCAAGTCTCTTTCCTTGATAGTGTGAGCATGTCCGCCATATGGTTTCGACATGTCTCTGCTTCGCCATAGGGTGGTTGCAGTAGATCATAGGGCATGCTGCTACATGGCACGTTATGGAATGACCCATAGGGGTGGCCGGACGGGCAACGTTCTCTAACGGATAGCGGTAGACAGATGTGAGAGATTCTGCTTGTGGAAGGATGGATTGCAACCATCCTGAGAGCGACACATGACCATCGGGTCTAACCATAGGATCTTTTAGACGTGTTGGATAGCCGACCACGGTCGGAGCTCCCGCAGTCCTTTCTGATACCTAGGAGCTCCTCGAGATACTATTGGGTCTACTTCTAACTATAGCACAGTTGCGAACACCACAGCATGTACGAGTTGCAAACTGTCAAGCAGAAGTGTGATCCTGACTTCGGCTAATGTATCCATTAACGCTTGGACAGATACTCGCACCTACAGCTGGATGAGCTGCTGGCTTGCTTAGTTCAGTGAGGGAACTTGATATGTTCTTGTTCGCCTCACTCGCGCCGGAGATACCCTGGGAGGTGCCTGGGACGCTCCATAGTTTGTACCCACGTATCAATGTGCTCTGTCTTACGCGACATGGTCGTGTAATGGCTTTTCGGGTCTTATGGCATTGGCCGGGACCTAGTTGTCCTTAAGCGTAGCATAGCCGAGTGATCTTGAATGCATAGGGAGTGATAAGGGAATCAGTCATTTGACGAAGATCCCTTATCGCATGAGTTGGAGCTAGCAACTTGCTAGGCAGTGAGCAGTCGAAATTGCTAAGGCATAAGTGAGCGTCGCGCTAGCAGGTTGGATCGCTCACGGCTCGGCGCCGTGCGTGGTATCTG